>JAMXBD010005038.1:0-29950 GCA_024138025.1 Combretum micranthum
AATTCCTTCTTGAAAAATTGATTCAAACTTGTTTAATTTGCTTTGATTTCCTTTGAATCATCATAAAAACTTCTTAAAATGATTTTTAAACCACGAAATGAATTTTTCACAAAATAAATGTCCTTTTCTCCATGAAATCCCAAAAATTACATATCAAGAATGTTCAAATAGCACCAAAATTAAGGGTCTAAAGACACTTATCAACTCCAATTCATGTACGGTGTCTTCCAAATCAGAAGGAACTACTAACTTCCTTTCAATCTTCCTCAATTTCTCAATGGTGAGACTCTTTTCAAGTGCGACCTTCAACCTATTCTCATCACTTAAGTCAAACGTTTCCTGTGTTAATGGGTCAAAAACATCTATTACAAAAACAGAAGTAGTATCACTAGGGTATTTCATGGCATCATAAATATTAAATTTTATAATTTCCCCATCAAACTCCATAGTGAGTGTACCATCATGCACATCAATTTTTGTTCTAGATGTTTTCAAGAATGGTCTTCCTAACAAAATTAAGGATGAGTTTGCAGAATCATCATTTTCCATATTAAGAACATAAAAATCTGCAGGAAAAACCAACCCATTCACTTGCACCAAAACATCCTCTAATACACCTTCAGGATATACATTGGACCTATCAGCAAGTTGAACAATCACACCAGTTTCTTTTAATGGTCCAACATTCAAAGATTGATAGACTGACAAAGGCATCACATTAATAGAAGCACCTAAATCACACATGGCCTTAGCAATTCCAAAATTTCCTATCTTACAAGGGATTGTAAACATACCTGGATCCTTGCATTTAGGTGGGAGCTTTCTTTGTAGTATAGCAGAAACATTTTCTCCTACACTTATCTTTTCATTCCCCTTAAGCTTCTTCTTATTAGTGCACAATTCCTTCAAAAACTTAGCATATCGAGGTACTTGCTTGATAGCATCAAGTAAGGGAATATTTACCTCAACTTTGCGAAATGTATCAAGAATTTCCTTTTCCTCCTCTATTTTCTTGGACTTTGCTAATCTTGATGGAAAAGGGGGTGCTATCGCTTTGGGTGGTACAACCAAAGTTTCTCCCATTTGGTTGCCTTGATTGTGTGGTGGCTCTACTTCTTTTTCAGTCTCTTCTCTATCTCTCTTTCGAGTTGCCTTGCTTGTGGATTCCTGTAGTTCCTTGCCACTTCTCAAAGTAATTGCATTAGCACTTTGTTTAGGATTTGTGACAGTTTGAGAAGGCAACTTACCTTGAGATTCAACCTACTTACAGATGATGCGAGTTGGCTCATCTGTGTCTCCAAGTTCTGTGATACTTTGCTTCGTCTCATCCTGAAATTGTTTTGTGTTAACAGCTAAAGATTTAACAATTTCCTCTAGAGACATACCTGAACTTGAGGAAGAAGGTTGTGGTGCTTGGTTCTGTGGCCTTGGTCGGTATTGTTGATAGTTATGCGATTTAGGCCCATAGCTAAGGTTAGGATGATCCCTCCATCCCGGATTATATGTATTTGAATAGGGATCATACTTCCTTTGTGGTTGTCCCGGGAAACCTCCAATTGCATTGGCTTGCTCTAAAGGTTCCTCTTGGAGTGTGGGACACATATCCGTAGGATGATTTGGAGCAGCGCAAATCCCACAAGCCTTAACCTGTTGTTGGTTTCCAAGAGCCAACTGCTGCACAAGAGAGGTTAAATCAGAAATTTGATGCTCAAGATGAGAAAACTTACCTCATTAACCTTTCTTGTCGATGGATCGTGTCTATAGCCAAATTGCTGGGAATTTGCAGCCATAAGAGATATCAATTCCCTGGCTTGACCAGGAGTTTTATCGACTATTGCTCCTCCACTAGCGGCATCCATCATTTTCCTTTCTATGGGTATCAATCCTTCATAGAAGTACTGGATAAGAAGCTGTTCTGAAATCCCGTGTTGTGGGCAACTGGCACACAACTGTTTGAATCTCTCCCAATACTCGTGAAGATTCTCGGTATCCCTTTGCTTGATCCCACATATATCCCTTCTGATACTAGCAGCTCTAGTAGCAGGGAAAAATTTATCCAAAAACAATTTGACCATATCTGTCCAGGTGTTGATGGAACCAGGCGGTAGGTAAAATAGCCAGTCTTTAGCCCTATCCCTCAAGGAAAATGGGAAAGCTCTCAACTTGACCTGCTCCTCGGGAACTCCTTGAGGTCTCATGCTCGAACACACAATGTGGAATTCTTTTAGATGCTTATGAGGGTCCTCATTTTCCAACCCATGGAAGGTAGGAAGCAAATGTATCAATCCAGATTTTAATTCAAAAGCTACGTTCAGTTCTGGATATTGGATACATAAGGGCTGCTGATTCACGTCTGGTGCAGCTAATTGTCGCAAAGTTCTATCTTGATTGGCCATGTCGTCTTGCTTATAATCGTCTCTTTCGGAATCACTGGATGTATCGAGTTCCAGCGTCTGGTTTCGTCCAGGAGATGAGGAAGAAGATATTTTGTCCTTGGCACGTGATTTAGCTTCTTTGCGCAATTCCCTGACTGTCTTCTCGATTTCTTGGTCAAATTCCAGGTCACCTGTACAAGAAGAACGAGTCATAAAGAAAATAGAAATAAATATTCGACACCAGTCCCCGGCAACGGCGCCAAAATTTGGTGGGTGTCGAATCCAACAAAATTAAATAACCTACTCTTAAAATTTTGTAAATAGTAGTGAGCAGGATCGTCTCCACAGGGACTGGGGAAAATCTATCTCTATTTCAATAATCAGCAAAAGAGAAGAAAAATTGGGGGTTTTGTATAAACGATTATTTAGAAAATAATTTATTTCTAAAACTAGCAAATACGTTTATTAATGTAAATTCAACAGCAACAATTCTAACCAAAGAATTATCACGGTTCAATTCATAGAGATGATCATTGATGCAAAGATTGTTATTCTAATTCATGAATAAATTGGTTATGACTTTCAACAAGCTCTGAAAATCTATCTCTCTTAGAGTATTGATAATCAAGATACGATCTTTAATTATTCCCTTATTGATTAGACAACCCTAAATAAGCTCTTAAGATTTAATCTATCAATAGCATTAATAATTAGAGAGATTACCAATTCTAATCAATAGATCAAAAGCATGAACTATTTAAATTAGATCATAAATCACCATAACATAAATCAATCACTTATTCTGCAACCAATCATGTTATTGTATTACTTATATTGGAACAATCAAACAATTACGGATTTGACGTTCTAAATAACAATAATCGCTTTGTCAATCAAACAAATAGGCCTAATTCGTAATGACCAATCAAAACAATTTTAACAATTCAAATAGATGAAATATGAATACTCATAAATAGAATAAACTCAATAGATCAATTGGATCTCACAATCTTCGATGAATTGATCCCGTAATAATCCTTGGCTAGACTGAGTAATTAGTTACTCATGATCAAAGAAAACAAAAGCTAGGGTTTCTTGAGAGTAAAAAGAACAAGAACAATCAATAATGAATAATGAATCCAAAAAAATCCTTTTCTCTCTCCTACTTCTTTATATATATGAGATAAACATCAGATATAAAGAGTATTTTTCGCATAAAAGATGGCTGGAGACATGTCGCAACAAGGCTGGCAGCCATTAATCACGAAACAAGTGGTGCACGCGTGATGGCCGGCGGCCATGATTCTCCCAGTGCCGGCCATTCTTCTAAAAAGATGGCTGGTATTGATTCTCCTCTTATGGCTGGCAGCTTTGGGTGTTCTGGACGAGTTTTGAACCTTGTATATCCTCCAAATGTGTTTGCTATTGCTATAGTTCATGAGAAAACTAATAGTAATGATAGCAAATCATCCCGAGTTTGGAATGAAATTGTGAGTACTTATGCATTCCATTGAAAGTGATATTGATCCATGAAGCTTGTTACAAACTCATGCCTAATTTCGCCAAATCGTTCCACTTGCTTTATAAAACCTGAAACACGACATTAAACTTGATTAAGTATCAATTCTTTTGGATTTCTATAAAATCAATAATAGAATTAACATATTTTACTCAATAAAAATTGAGTATATTCCGTCTTAACAGTTATAAAAATCAAGTATAGTATGACCTGATTAATTTTTAGAGTCTATTAGGTAGTAAACGATAGTTTAAAGATGAATCGCTAGGGTTGAAAAATACGCGATAAAAGTAAAAAAAAAAAACTGATTAATATCTACTAAACTAGAGTTCAAATAAAAATTCTGAATGCGTAATAATGAAATTTAGAATTTTCTGAGTCTTTTGAGAGCAATACCCTAATTTGACCTATTGGGACTAGAAACCCTAATCGCGTAAGTGAAAAATTTGATAATTTAATATAATTAGGAATAATAAAGGAATTTAATTGAAAATAGACACTCTAATGCTATAAATACCTAATCTAACCTATTAAGTAATATCGATTACCTATTTCAACAAATTCAAATTAATCAAAACTTTCCCATTATCAAATGAAATTTATCCATCAAATTTAATGATAAAAAACCCTAAGTATCCAATTTAGACATTTTAGCCTAAATTCCAACTCCTTAAATCCTGAAAATTTAAATCTAAATATTTGTTTTCAAATACCGATTCCTAAGCCCATAAAACCCTAAATTTAAGTAAAATATTAAATTTCCTTTAGTTAGATTTCCTAGAATTAATTTCTAATGCCAATTAGTTAATTCTCTTTCTTACTTCTTAAAATCCATTTCTAACTCCCTAAAGCCCATAACCTAAAAGCCTAATTCTTCTTCTTAAACCCTAGGCCCAATTATTCAAAGATCAAGCCCAAAAGCCCATCAATTTAAGCCCATAAGACCATACATTACCATACACATTATAAAACCCCAAATTCAAGAAAATATCAAGTGTATGAAGGAACAAAATTGACCTTAACCAACTCTTGAAGTTTCTACATCTAGGAAAAGACCAAAATGCCCCTTAAATATCTACAATGTAAACATAAGAAAATATCTCATAACTCTAGAGAATTCTAATGCATATAAAAAGACTAAAATGCCCTCACTTAACCAAGCCAAAGTACCAAAATGTCCTTAACTCTAGAGATAATTACAAACCATCAAACAATATAAATATAGGGTTTAGAAAACCCTAATTCGTGCCTCATTTTTAGCATCACATCTCTGTCATATTCTCTCTCAAAAGCACTCCAAAAATATACAATAAAATCCTCTCCAACATCAACACACATAAATTTATACCTCTTAATATCATCTTTTACCTCATTAATTCAACCTCTATTTCAATCAATTTCTTAGGTGAAATTTAAGACTAAAAACAAAGTTGAAGTTAGGGAAAATAAGCTTGGAGAAGCTTCATCAACTTTTGAATTGTAGAAGTAGTAATAGAGGCAACTATTTGGTTGATTTTACTAAACCAAGTAAGTAATTATAATTAATTTATTTTATTATGTTGATGACATTTAGATTTATGTAAATCACTAAAAATAAACTTAGATTCAAGTATTAAATAATATAAGTATATGCAAGCTTGAAAACCGAAATATGCACATGTATATGTATGTATGTTAGAAAATTGAGTATTTGAAATTATTATATGTATGCTATATGTTGAATTGATATGTTTTATTAAAATGAAGTTATCAAATAAATAGATGAATATACTAAATATAATTTATGATCGAAATACATAAGTATGTATACTTATGTTGATATGTTGGAATTCCAAGAAAATTTTGTATTATTGATGATGATTTGAGTTATGATTTATGATTCAAGTTGTAGAATATAAATCAAAGTATATACTAGATAATAAAACATAGAATAAACATGTTTTAGATGAATTCAATATGCTTAAAGATCAATTTATATGCATATATATTAAATATGGATAGCTTAAGTTATAATATTTAAGTAAAATATTAAATGAATTTATTTTGGATAAAATTTATAAAAATGATAGTTTCACATGTCTATATACAAATTGTAAATTTTCGTGATTTTTGAAATACATTTACTATTTAAAAAAATTAAATTTCAAAATAGCAAAACAGAGCAAAACAATGTTTCGGCCAGTAGTGATGTTGTGAATTCATATGGCAGAATCGGTGACTTTTTCTCCTCCTTTTTGGGTGAAACTACAATGGTTTGGAATCTCAAGAAGTCTACTTTAACATGGTGCAAAGAACTGGGCAAGAACCGGTCGGGTTGATGGTCAAATTTGATCGAACCGATTGGTCGTAGCTGCTTACGCTTTGTTCTTGAGAGTTTTGAATCAATTAAAATTAAAACCATAATTAAATAATTATTTTAGGCCAAATGAACTTATAAACATGTAAATATATGTGTTGGGAAGTTTAAATAAAAATTTTAACTCAAGAACCCAATTTTAAGATAGTGAACTGATTTATTACGGTTTGGGTGCATACTAGTTCCCTATAGGAAATGAAAATATTGAAACTTTGGAAAAATTGATTCTAATAAAATAATATAAAATAAATGTAAATAATATATTTTCATATTAATATATTAATTATAAGATAAATAATGAATTATTTTGATTTTAGAAATTTATTTAATAAAATATAAATATGATCTTTTAACATAATATAAACATAATAGTAAACTAGTTTAAATTCCATAACCTATTTAGATGTAAAAATACATTATAAATGACATAAATAAAATAATTACATTTTAAATGAGTTATTTTAATTAATAAAAAGTTTATTAGATTAATTATATGATATGTTATTGAAATTACCATTTTAGGAACCTAATTACCATAAAATGGGTTTAGTATACTAAGTTAGAATGAACTTGATTGATTAATTCTACTTAACTCAACTAAATTAAGTTGATATAAGCTTATTAACCAATAGTGGTTTGTAAATTCTTCCTACACCAACAATTTATACTTATCTGTTAATCTAACTAGTAAACTATTATATGATCATAATAACTAGTATATGGCTTAAAGATAATTATAATATAATAGACTATGAATAATAAGAGGAGTATGTTATTTCAAATGTATATTTGATAGAAAAATAACTAGTTAATACAGGTTTGATATAAGTTGATAATTGATTCAAATGCTTATATGAATTAATCTTTGAAGCAGATATTTGTTAAGAGTCTGCATTCTACTTTATCTTCTGGTCTATCTTCTGATTGTTCAGAACACAGATTTTATACCAGGTATGCAGTGACTTGTGTGTTGCGTGCTAGGGTAGGTATTCTAAATGAACTAATACTTAAAAGATGACTTTAATAATTGCTTGTTGCTTGTGTGTGGCCGTTTTTGAGACATGGTGATAAAGTCATATTTCACTCAAATTTCCATTGATCAATTCATGTTATATGTGATAGATTTTATATAAATTGAATGGAAATGGTACTTAAGTATGCTTAAATTGTTATTTCAGGTCATTAAGGACTTAAAAAAAAAATACAAGCAATTGGGAGAAGTTTCATGCAAATTTGGGAAAGAAATCAAGCAAGGCCGGCCATGCAAGTATCATGACAGTTTTAGCGATGTTTCGTAAATTCAACATATCTCTCTCATCCGAGCTCCTATTGAGATGATTTTAAATACTATTGAAACCTAAGAGAGAGATCTTCAATATTCATGTTTTTGGCGTGAATGAATTTGGAATGAATCAGCGTCAAAATATGACATGAAGTTGCTGCTATTACAGTGATAATGTTCACGTTTTGGAAAATGATAGAGTTTGATAAATTGAAGATAACTATCTCATATGATCTTCTTTTGACGTGGTTAAACCTCCTATGTAAAGATAAGAGATATATATACAATCTTCATGTTCTGAGTTTTTGCTAATTATGAAAGAATGAAGGTTGAAAATCATCTTGAAGTCACTGCAAGTGCAGAACATCAGTAAGATTTGCAGATTGACACTGTTTTAGTAAATTTGATATATTTGTCTCATCTGAGGTCCGTTTGATATGATTCAAGATCCTATAGAAAGAGGAGAGAAATATATACAAGTTTCATTTTATAAGTTTTTCCATATTCCAATTGGATTAGGGTCAAAAATTTCCATGAAATTTCTACACATCAACACTATTTAAAGGCTGTCATCTATCTTGCTTCGGAATTAATTTTACAATGTACACTGGCTACTGGAGATTCAAGGCCTCCAGCTTTGAGCCGGTGTACATTCAAAAATGCTCTCAGAAATCACATTTTAAAAAGAAGGCCGGCTAGATCCAAAAGTACACCGCCAGTGTAGAGTGCCAGCGTATCTTCTCTGCAACTTTTCATATATATACTTCTCTTGTTGTATCTTTTGAAAAAAAAGAAACCCTAGGCACGATTTCCCTCTTTTTCTTCCATACCTTAGAACACTAAAGTAGTTAACGTTTTAATTTGATATCGGATTCCACACCGGATTCAAGTGGAAAACAACATTTGTGTTTGGATTTCAAGAACAGGATTCCATTGACAAGGTTATTTTATTCTTTTTCTTATATCCTCTTATTTGATGTTGTTTGATGCTTGATTTCTTGTGTTCTTAAATCGGTTTTGAGTCTTTTATCTGGATTATATGATTGATGATTCCTGTTGTTGATTGATTACTTGTTCATATTCGGATTATCAATGTTATTTCACAAATCATGCAATTTTGGCTTTAATCTGGAATTCATGAATGATTAGAATTGTAATTGGGAAATTCTATTCTAATAAATTTTGTTATTATCTAATTAGGATTGCATTTCACATAGGGATATGGGTTGTAATTCTCTTAGGGTTTGGTGAATTAGAAAAGAATTGTCAATTAACACTTTCCTAGGGATAGAGAACATTGATTGGTAATTTTAGGGTAATGGTTCTCTTTGGGAAAAAGAATTGTTATCTTGTTCTTCATTCTTGAAAAACTGAACCCATTGATGATTTGGATTGACAAGTGCATTTTTGGTCAATAGAAGACATTCAATTTATTTCCAGATGTGATTGGCTCTAAACCTAATTTTATTTGAGGCGTGGAAATCCAAGATTTTTAGTACTTTATTTATATTAAAAGAAAATCTAAAAAAAAAGAGAAACAAAGTTTGATTTGTCTAGCTATGAATTTGGACTAATATATTAATAGTTAGTCCTCACTCCCCGTGGATTCGACTCGGTATTCATCGAAATTTTATTACTGCACACGCACCCAATACGCTATCGGTTAAAGATTTGCTCATTTAAAGGAAATTGAATATAACTCAAAAGAGTTTTTAAAAGCATATATAGAAAAAGCGTAATCACCTAGCCTGAGGTGCGACAACCTTGCTAGGCGGTGCAGCACGGCAGTTAGGCGCTTAGGCCATCATGGGTGGCTCAGCGGGTAGCTGATGGGGGGAACAGTAGTAGGATAACGTCTACTTGGATTGGAGAGAAGTAATATAGTGTGGTTCACATTTATGGGACTAGTTAAGCTACACTATATTATGGACTGTGATGGGTAGAGATGCGTAACGGCTATGACCCCCAAACGAGGCTATTACTTGTAGAGGTAAGAGATATAGGTATTCGGACTACCTATATCAACCCCCTGAGCAGTTGCTGCTATTTAGGACCCCCAGGTTCCAACGTGTTGCCGGAGTGTGAGTGCTTCACTATTGTTTGTCGCACTTTAATTTAAAGATATAAATTATTGATTGTTACATTGCATATAGAATAGGCGTGTGTGCCCATCTCGTGTGTACTTATGTTGCTGTTGTACTGGGTTCGACTCATTCCTTTCTTTTTCAGGTGATGATCTGGATGCTTGTGATTATCGGGTATGGGATGACTCTAAAGGAGCTTGTTAACTAGTTAAGTGCCTAGGAACATTGAACTTTTTATAGCAAAAGTTATTGATCATCTTTTCAAACTTATAAATTGATGAGGGCATATCTATTAGCCTATGGTTGTATTTTTGAGATACTAAACACTTTGTACTTTGAGATACTTGATGGTATGATACTTATCTATAAATGTTTGTCTACTCATGGGAGTTGCCTATTTGGAAATTATTTTGAGAAATTTACTTTGTTATATGTAATGGTCTACTCAAGAAAGTAGCCTATTCGGAAATCATTTTAAAGAAATGTATTTCTTTTCCGCTGCAACTCTAGTTATTTTCAAAATCCAATTCAATGATTTCAGAATCTAAAATTTGTTTAGCAACGATCACGATAAAATGTAGATTAGGTTAGCCTTAACGTATAATGCGTAAGTGTTATACGTGGCGGTTGGCATACCTTGAACTAAATTCGGGGCATGACAATCCCATACTCCTCTGGGTACATTACAAAAGAACTTAGACGTTGGTTGCTCAATCTATTGTACTGATCGTAATATTCACTACCATGATCGGATCAAATGGCCTTGATAGTTTTACTAAGTTGGTTTTCTACTTCGGCTTTGAAAGACTTAAAAACGTCCAATGCTTGTGACTTCTCATGAATTAAAAATGGGTAACTATAGCGAGAGTAATCATTAGTGAACGTGATGAAGTAGCATTGGCCATTCTAAGCAGTAGTAGGGAGTGGCCTGCAAATGTTAGTATGTATAGTTCTAAGATGCCTTTTTCTCTTTAAGACCCTATGTTTTTCTTGTTTGTTGTTTTGCTCTTTATGCACTCAACCCAAATTTCATCATTATCTATTTTGTTTAGTGCTTCAAGAATTCCATTTGTCACAAGTCTATCAATTCTATTCTTAGAGATATGACCTAAACACTTGTGCCATAATGAATAGAAATTCTCATTTTGTAACTTACGTTTTATGCCTCTGGTTTCTTCCATTTAGGGCTCATTGCTTGTGTCAATCATGTTAAGCATATACAAATTGTCACTAGGACATACAATACTAGTACCAATGATCTTAGAATAAAAAAACATGTTAACTTTTCTGTTTCTAAAACACAAGACATATCCTTCTTTGTCTAAAATAGAAACTAAAATTAGATTCTTCCTAAAAGATGGTATAACCAAAGTTTATTTCATTTCCGAATAAAAACCAATACTTAAAAGTAATCCAAATGTCCTTATGCCAATGACATCTACTAAATCTCCTGCCCTTGTATACATGTGCCTCTCATCTTCCTTGGGCCTTTAGTAGTTCAGGCAACCCTGCATGGATATACTTACATGAGTTGTGGCACCCGAATCTAACCAACAAGTATATTTATGAATCGAAACCATAGTAATTTGTGAACAAATAAGAGCAAAAGACTTACCTTTCTTCACGTGCCAAGCATGATACTTTGCATAGTCTTGCTTCATACAATAAGCATTCTTATAGAAAAATCCCTTATTCTCTTTCTTCCCCCTATTAGAGACCTTATGCTTTTTCTATAATTCTAAAACCGTAGTATTTTGCCTTTCTACTTTTTTCAAGCATTAAAAGAAGAGGCTACTAAGTGAGCACTTTCTGTTTTGTGTTATCTTATCCTGTCTTCCTCTTGAACCAAATGAGATATGGGCTCATTTAATGTCCACTTATCCTTTTGACAATGATAACTCACCTCAAGTTAACTGAGTTGAGGAGGAGGGGAAATTAGCACCAAGTGAACTAGAAAATTTTCTGACAATTCAATCTTAGGTGTTTTCAATTTCCCTACAAGATGAAACATGTCTAGAATGTACTCCCTTGTGTTCCCATCACCATTATACTTCACTGAGACAAGCTTCCTCAGTGTAGCACTTGTCTTTACCTTATCTCTTTTTGCAAAGCATTCTTTAAGGGTATAAAGGGACTTCTTTGCATCCATATTCTTAGTTATAATGCCCAAAAAGGCTTCTGATACTCCATTCCTCATGATCATTAGACCTACATGATTGGACCTCGCCTACCTTTCAAAAGCTTTCTCCTCTTGAGAAGTGCTTTCAATTATAAGAGGTGAGGGTTGAGGAACCCTTAATGCATAGTCAAGATCTAAGAAGTTGAAAACCATCTTGATCTTATTTTTCCAAACCACGAAGTTTGTGCCATCCAACATGGGAATGCTATTAATGGTAGCAATTATAGAATTAATGTTGAGAATATTATCCGAACAAAGAACAATCACAATAAACATTAGCTTACAATTATGTAAAAAATATAGTGATTAAATAAATAACAACAACCCTTCTACAAACTGACAGATGCAACACCAAATCTAGTCTTTGGACAAAGATTTGACTCACTAGTGGTCGACTTGTTCTAGTAATCAAGGAGACAACAAAATGCAACCAAGCAATTAACCTTCCTTTAGGCTGACTAAATACTCGCAATTAAGGGTCGACACAGGATTATACGACTGCGGAAGGCTGGACCTTAATTAAGTTAATTTTAAAATTATTTATTAATATTCATTCGCTATTACAATTATATTACATCTTATATATTTATGATAATTTTATAATGATTTCAATGTGATACTTTTTAAAACTGCATGAAAAAAATTATTCAAACTATAATTAAGAGTATTTAGTGCTTTTCATAAAAAAATGATATATATGTCACTTGAAAATTAATTATTAATAAAAATATAAAATTGATACTTGTATAAATTTTGCATTTAATAGAAATAAATCACAAAATATATCTAGATAGGATATTTATTCAATACTTTGTATTCATTTTTCTAGCATTACATGTAGAAAAAATAATGTTACTTAATCAAATTATATAATTAATTTGCAATGTGACTATTTTTAGCACAAATAGATCATAAAATATACGTAGATATGATAGTTATTTAAGAATTCATGTACATTTAAATAACATTAATTGAAGAAAAAAAGTTACTAAATCAAATTATATGATTATTATGTAATAATATTCAATTGTAATATGAATAATAATAATTGTTACCTTATGGTATATTTAAATATAAAATAGTTATTAATAAGAATTTATTTAGTTTGATAATTTTATGATGAAAGAATGTAATATTATTAGTAATATATATGCATGCATATATATATATATATAGAGAGAGAGAGAGAGGTAGCTAGTATAATAAATGCATGTTGAAAAAAAAAAGTAAAAAAAGTAATCTTATGGGATTTGAACCTGTGACCTCATAAATATAAAATTAAATACTTAACCACTACATCACACTTAGTTTTATGTTATAATCCTTTTTTTATAATGCACATATAACATGTATATATTTTCTTATAAAAAAACCTTTAAAAATTAATTTTTCTCGCATCTGAGAGGGCCAAGGCCCCGTAGGCGCTTCCTCTCCCTAAATCTGCCCCTATTTGCAGTGGACTATGGACACCTAGTAGTTATCAATACTCATCACCACATGTGCACATTATTTTTGTTTGCCAAACAATAGCCTTTCTTTTGGCTGACATGTTGTCCACATGGAAAACAAAATGTACACAAATACCTCAATAATCCATAATAAAAAAATCTTTATGGAAGAGGTTACTTTGACAATGATGCCTTTTATTTAGTCAAAGTGAAAAATTAAGCAAGATTATAATAAGCAACCTAATGTTGTTAATCTAATAACTAATTACTAACCATAACAAACATGATATATGTAATACAAAACGCACATAAATTAGAAATAATAGGTATAATAATCCACATAAATAAAAACATAACAACAAAAAATCATGAATTTATTCCAAGTAATTATGCCAAAAAAAAATCCAATATATAATCGCAAAATTTTAAAATCCAATATTATATTAAATATTTCGATTCGTTTCCAAGTAATTATCGGAATCCTAAGTGCAAGCGAGCAGGATAACATTCCATTACCGGCACCGACAGGTGACATATAATAACAATATTTCAAAGAATTCGATAATGAATTCGCGCTGACTGATGATATTTCCATTACGGACATCGGATCACAAGGACCGAATTCGAGCTATCGCGCGCACACATTTATATTCAACAAAGGATTTAAACTATGAAGATCAATATTCCAAAAACTTGATAAATCTTAAAATATAAATCATATTCTTTTATATTTATTTTTTGAAACTTTAGATTCAATGACATCTTATGATTTCTTAACAGGGTCTTACAATTTATCATGGAATTGAGTATATATGAAATGAAAAACAAAAGTAAATCACCATTTCATCATCAAATAACAATTCCTCAGTAATTCTAGAATAAGGTGGCTCTAATGCCACTAGATGAGAATAATTCATTATATTTGAAGACTGATCCTTGGAAACATTTATGATTCCATGAGCGTATTAAATCTGGGTTGAATTGATCTTTTGATTGATCCTATTATGAGTTGTGAACCCTAATTTCTTGTAGAAAAGATAATGTACATCAATTTGGGACCATACTCTTTATTTATTTATATAATTTAAGCTAGAACTCTTTCATTCGTCGCACATTTTTATCTATATAATTTAAGCCAGAACCCTTTCATTTGTCGCACATTTTTATCTATATAATTTAAGCCAGAACTCTTTCATTTGTCGCACATTTTTATCATATAGTTTTATATGGTAATTTATCAATCTCTCTAATATTATTATTTGATCATTTTATTTAAGGAAATAAACTTATCATTACATTTAAGCATATTGACTAAAGAAAATAATCATCATTGCTATTCAATCTATATATATATATATCTATATCTTTATAATTTAAGCTAGAAACCTTTCATTCGTTGCATATTTTTATCGTATAGTTTTATATGATAATTTATTAATCTCTTTAATATTATTATTTGATCATTCCATTTAAGAAAATAAACTTATCGTTGCATTTAAGAATATTAACTAAAGAAAAGAATCATCATTACTATTTAAATCTATTCTTTTTATTCTTCTATATCTATATCTATATAATTTAAGGTAGAACTCTTTCATTCATCTCACATTTTAATCATATAGTTTTATATGATAATTTATCAATCTCTCTAATATTATTATTTGATCATCTTTATAATTTAAGTGAGAATTTTTTCATTCGTCTGGACACCAATTTGAAGGAATAATAAAGTATAATCTATCTCACATTTACTTTAATTCACATTAAATTATGTAATTCCTGTTGATGCTTAGTTGACTAATTTATAGAATTTTAAAAGATGTCCCCAACAATCCTCTTATACGGTATTTATATCTATCACGTATATTTTCTTTTTATTATATGTTTTTCTTTTTTGGATTAAAACTTTACAATTCCAATAAGGTATTAAATTTTACTGACTACTTAAGTTTTTTCCTCCTATAGAAAAATTATTCGAGGATTTATAGTTTTTGTTAGGCATTCTCTATTAAAAATGACAAAAGAACATTAAGATGATAAATCAAGAAATTGGAAAGCTTTAGCAGTATAGGTAATATACCACCATATAACCAAATGTCGTCACTTCCATTGTAAATTTTTAGATATTGCATTGCTAATTACGTGCAAAATTATGATTTCCTTTTCATTATATTATCAATTACTTGCAGATATGAAGATGGGCCAAATCATCAAGTATAACATGAACAATATGTGGAATATGATAAGTACGATAAATCTAATTATGATTATCATATATGATTGCTGTTACAATATGATATTATCAAATATCATCCCCTTTGTATGTTAACTTTCATTTAATTTAAATATGTTGCTTCTTTTATTTTGCAGAGCGAAAGTTATTACATATGTCAAATTCTATCTTACTAAGGTTTAAAGTTCCGTCTTACTACAATTTTTTAAAAATTTAATAAGTGTAAACTATTTATTTCATTTACTCCATTATATTTTATTTAATATGTAGTTCTTCAAGACCAAAACTTTTACAAATGACTATTATACAAGGAGTTTAATAAATTAATTACTAAGTCACTTAAGTGTATACATAGAAGTATAATATGATTAAATAAATTCCATTTCTAATGTCTCATTTGTTTTGTAAGTATAAGTCTACGTTTTCAATGAAGCAAAATAATTGTGATTACCATTCATGTGTTATAAACTTCGTAATAAATATTTAATGTGTATTAGAGCATTATTTCATTAATCTTTTGATTTATTTTTCATGTATTTTTATGCAATTTATGCAATATTTTTAGTTTCTTTTTTTCGTCTACCGATCTTGCATGTAATCAGCTTCAACTATGTCGTTAATTATAGAAATTCATTTCCTTATTTAATTTTTTACACCTGTAACGCGAGTGTCTTGTTTGCTAGTAATAACCATCCCCTTTAGTGTTTTAGTGTAAATATTTTTAATATAATGTTTTTAACATGTGAGCATAAAATATTTTTTGTATATCTAAAATCATGAAAATTAAATAGAGTTTGAATATAACTAAAAAAGGGTTGAATAGACATAGTTTTTTCCTTTTTCAGCATATGAGCGTAAAATATTTTTGGTATCCTTAAAATCATGAAATTAAATAGGGTTTATGTAGAATTAAATAGGGGTCGTGTAAACCCCGGAAATTCTCAGTAGCTAGGAAACCCCGGGAATTGGAAGCGAAACCCTAATCCGATCAGACTGAGTTAGTAAGTAAAGCCTAGGGACTCTAAATCCGGCTTTACTTCGATTTCATAGTAAAATAAATATTTTGGAGTGAAGGAATTTGGATTTTTGTTCCAAAGTACATTTCAAACCTTTGAAAGTTTTAAATTCGGGAATTTTTCGATTTCGGGCCTTCCCGAGCCCAATTACGGAAAAGCGTGCCCCGGGCCACGGATTCAGAAAAATATTCCGGAATATTCATTAGAACCGTAATTTTATAAGGATTCCAAAAATATCAATTTCATAATTTTCCGAGCTATAAAGATTACAGTTATAGCTTTTCCCGTGTTTTCGGAACAACCGGTAAAGTAGATGTCTTGTCTACTATTCACAAGTACAACCTACACTACACACTACCCATACCCTATTCTTACATCCTTACAACTACTCATTTCAATTTTCTTTTCCAAGAAAATTTGTCTCTTAAATAATTAATACATTTATTACAATTTCAATTACTAAATTACAAAAAAAAAAAAAATCAAATTTTAAACACACACACACACTCCATGAGTAATGGCCGGCGCCGCCCCCCCCCCCCCCCTTCTCTAATTTCCCTCTTCCATTAATTATTTTACTCCATTTTATACAACTAAACCCTAATACATTTGATATATATACTTATTTTCCTCTCTCTCTCTTCATTTCTTCTCTTTTCAAAATTGGAAAAAGGATCAAACCCTTTCTTCTCTCCCTCTCATTGCCGAGCACTCCCCTTCCCCATTCCCTCTCATTTTCCACTTTGTTTCTTCTCCATTCCACTTCAAGACTCCATTGGTATGTGCATGTGAGCTTTGGTTCTTCCTATTCTTGTCATGGCAAGACCATATCTTGTATTTCCTCATTAAAACCCCATGATGCTCATGCTAGGGACATGGAAATGCATGAACAAGAATGTCAAGCCATCACAAGACATGGATCTAGTGTTTAGATGTTTTTGTTAAGATTTCAAAATGTTCATGCATGTAAAGTAGTGATCTTGTATTTATTTGTTGTTCATGCCATGAGATCCATGTTATATACATCATATGTAGTAGATCTAAGGTTTAGACATTCACCACTTTATGTACATGCATGATCATAAGTTCATTTTTGTTTGTGTGCTTTGTGATCATATAAATGAAGTCTTGTTCATGTATAGAGAGATGTTAGATAGTATATCTCCACATATAGATGGCAAGAACATTGAAAAAGGAAGGACTTTGTTAGATATGGAAAGTTGAAAATTCGGATGAAATGGAAACTCTACCTAAAGACCTCCAAAATCAATTTTAAACTATATTTCATAAGAAAAATGAAGGGTATGTGTAATAGACATGTTGAAGGAATTATTTTCATGAGTTTAGATGAGTTAGGCATAATAAAAATAAGAAAAACAAGAGGTGAAGTTAGAATGAAAAGTGTTGACTTTAATTGTGTAGTCAAATTCGCAACTTTGTGTAATGCCTAAATAAACACTTAGTATTTAAGTCTAAAATGAATGTTTTATAAGCTAAATGAAGTCCTTAGATGATGTATACATTGAAGCCCCAATTTTTAATGCATTAGACTAGATTTCCCTTAAGAAAATGTAAGAAAAGAAAATTTGGAAAAATTCGGATTTTTATAAATAGCTTAATTGAAAACATGTTTGCCAAATGAAAAATGTGAATTTTTGTGCATGAATGGAGGCCATGACTATTATAGACTTTGAGAACCTAATTTTAGTTAATAATAAGTAGATTACAAGATTAAAAACAAAGAAACCCTAAGGAGTATAATGTGGAAAAATAACTTCTTAGAATTAGTTTATGAAACTTTCCCCAACACTTAGGAGTTCCTAAAAGTTATTACTACAAAAAAAAAAAATCATCATGACCATGCACATATTGAGTTCATTACATAGCATACACATTAGTAATTCATTCCCATATCATTCATGCATGAATCATCATCTAGGAATACTTTTCATCAAAGGCAAAGCAAATTTTCGAGATTGGGTCAATTGCGGGACAGAACTGATCCCACTGTTCCGTGACCCTATTATTTTCAAAACTTGGATTTAATACTTGAGTTAGATAGATCTTTCGAAGTAGATGAAGATCGATATAAAGTTTGCGAAATTCCGAGTTAAAATGACCAAGTTATGGCCGTTTTAAGTCGGAACTTCCAAAATAGCGAGAAATCCGAATTCAACTAGTCTAGATGTATAGTTTGATTTAATTACATGGTGAGAATCTCATAGGGATTATTCTTGATTGGTAGGTGATTCCGAGCAGGACGACACTCTACCTCCCGATTATTATTATTAAGAAGTTTGGTGTCCCATGGCCGAGTGAGTTTACTTCCACTCTCAATTAATGCTTGTGAATGTAATGTAGTGGCACTAGTGATGTAGGCAAAGATAAAAGGAATTGTACAAGCATGATGGGGTATGTGGGAATTATTATGTTGTTATGATTGTTGATATGTGAAAGCTTAAGGTATATCGAAACCGGGTGTTAAGATATTGACTGTTTTACTAGAATCTTATGATGAATGTCTGCAATACTTGTTGGTCACTTAAAAGAATTGAATTAATACTATTCGACTCCGACTATAAATTGAGTTCATTCATGTCACAATGGGGTTGGAGCATTTGCATTGGTTGGTTTTTCGTGACCCATAAAACGAATGTGAGGTTAATCGTGATCCATAAAACGAATGTGAGGTTAATCGTGATCCATAAAACGAGCTTTTAATCAGTTGACCGTGAGCTTAAACGGCGTCGTACCGCAGGATTCGTTAATCTGCTAACCCGGGATGGAGGGCGCAAGTCCATCCACATATGATTTCCGGTTGGTCATATGTTGTTGATCACATTTGTATGGTGCATACACTTGCTTGAATAATCACTTGTTTGAATTTGTATTTAATTGTGTTATGGAAGTATTACTCACTAAGCTAGTTAGCTTACGCCCCTATAGTTTCTATCTTTTGCAGCATGAGTTTATATGGCTTAGGCCAAGACAAGCCACAGCGCAGGTACCGGAGATAGGAGTTTCCTATAGAAGTTTATTCATTCTTTTTGTATAGACTTCCATTGGAAACTAAGGACTCTGGATGACTGTAATAGACTGTTATTCTTTTGCGGGGGAATGCCCCTTAGATTTTGTAAACTTTAACATTATGCGTTTTGATTTATTATCTATGGCTAATGAATGCCTTAAACTGTTTAACTCCATTTGTTGAAGTATTCTATTGTCGTAAAGGAACGCTTTACATCTACTTAAGACTTCCGAAGGCCCCGGGTAGGGAACTCGAGAGTCTTACTTAGTATGTGGCGGGCTGTTACGTTTAGGATACCCTACGGGGCGTGACAGTTTAAGTTGGTATCAGAGCCTAGGTTATAAAACAAGACAATAGAATTAAAAGAAACCGGACCTAGAAATCTAACTATAGGTTAAATGGAGTTAAAAACGTTTTCTTGCTGAGTCTAATTAGTAGTATTGTTTGATGTAGGTCTCTCTGGGTGAGACTAGGGAAAGGGCAAGGAATTTTACAAAGAGAAATGATGAAACGATGGTAGAATATAGACTGAGGCTAAGAGAATGGTGAAGATTTTGCCTTAGCCCGACATCCCCGGACCCTAGGGGAAATGTACAGGTTATGGAAGGATGGGCTGAGATATACCAGATGGGCTTCAGTAGTGGATCAATTGAGTTATGATCCTATAGAAGAAGGAGCTGGACAAAGTTAGAGACATCTATACTTAGAGAGGATCATGGTTGATTACGGGCGTGAGCCCATGACGAGAGAAGCCACATTTATCTTGAAAGGTGGAGGAAACCGAACCCCTCCAGATTTTAGGGTATGGATCCCCATAGGACCCTTATATGTTTATGCTCATGATAACTTATATGATCACCATGACTGGAATAGCTGATGCATGGAATCACATCACCTGGCATGCAATCTATTTGGACATCCTCCCCCCCGTGTAATAGCTCCACCTCCAGCTATTGATATAGGTATGCAGCTGAATGGAGCACCTGTGATTGGAGAGGATGAAGAGGAAGAGGAGGAGGAGGAGGATCCCGAGGAGGATCCGAACTGGGAACAAAATGAGGTACCTAGGACCCCTACCCGCCTGTTGAACCAGAAGTGCAGGTAAACCCAGAACCCGATCAAATTATATGGGATTTTAACCGGATGTTGGAGATACCAGAGAGTGGGAGGGTAGAACCCGAGGTAGATTCCAGGCTATGGAGAGATGTGTATGTGGAGGGTGAGAACCCACCTGTGCTTGACCTAGCAGTAGTAGAACCCGAGGCCCCAGTGCCTATGGAGACTGAATGTGGCAGATGAGCCTGTGAGAGAGCCTGAAGTAGAGGTGAACCGCCTAGGTGAGCCCGAGATAAGAGAGAGGAAGAAGTAAGCCCGCAAGAGGGGCAAGGGACTGAAGAAGAAGAAGAAGAGGAAGAAGAAAGTGAGGATCCGGAGCCTCTAGTCCGACCCGCTAGGAAGCGGAGGATGACCACCAGGGAGTATCTTAGCTTGTTCGTCCGACAGGACGATGGTGGTTCTACCAGCAGGAGACGACTTCCTAGCCCGACCCCCGACAGCTCTAGTGATGATTAGAGACCGGGATGTTAGCTAACCCATAAAGTCCAAGCGGAATCCTGATTTTCTTATTTTTGTAGTAGGCAATGCGGGATGCCAAATTGCCTTAGGATTTCAGGATAGTTAGTATTTTATTTGTTCTTTTTCCCTGTATTTTGTCATGTTTTCGGGAATAGGGAAATTGATTAGAATAGGAAGGAGCTTAGCTAGCCAAATTTTGGGAACTAAAAGTTGATGTAATATTTGTATGGCTCGCTAAAGAAATGAAAAGGATCACTTTTGTTTTAAAGAAATGGAATTGTGAAAAGCACGCATTCTAGTCATGATACATAAGAGAACATTAACTGCATATAGATTGCATAAGCATTCACTCATTCGCATTATTGTTGTGAAATATCAATTGTTACACTATGTGTGGATTCTTCTATTTCCTTGTGGTTCTTTTAATTATTCCTTATTTTCTTTTATGGATTGATATTTTGACTCATCTTATGACTTTATGGAGTTATGTATTCCTTTTCCTTCTAAGTTTAAATTCAGATTCTCGCAACTTCTGAGCTTGTTATTAATCTTATTCCTTTGAAACCTAAAAACCCTAAAGTCTAAAAATCCATTAAACATTGTGTAAACAGACGTAACCGACGAACTCGGAACCAAGGACAAGGGTCTAACCTAATGAAGCCGATCAACCGGCTATACAACAACCTGACCCCCAAGGAGTAGCACCCCAAAACCAACAGGGCGATGTACTAAATGCGATTGGGCAATTGGCCAATCTCCTGAACACCTTTATCCAGAATCAAAATCCAGTACAGAACCCACACCCAGTCAGAGTGCCGGGATTCAGCACCACATCCGCCGCCCGCAGATCATCGGAAATGACTGCGGAGGCACCTGCTCCACAAGAGGAGCATCCTATAATGTGCGGTTGCCGCCACCCCCGCCATACAGGAGACCCCACCGAAGCTCTTTACCGGACTTCATTAAGAGCAACCGGTACTTTGATGGGGCATTCGGCAAGCCGGATGAAGCTGAGGATTGGTTGGCTCAAGTGGAACGTTCTTTTGCTGCATACGAGATTCCACCTTACTTGCAGCTAGAGTATGGGACGTATATGTTAAGATACAATGCTCGAGTCTGGTGGGACTCCAAGAGAAGGAATTTGACCTCCCCGGCCACCTGGGAAACCTTCCCGGGAATTCTTGAATAATTATTTCCCTCTAGCTTGAGGGTGAAGTATAGTGCGGATTTCCTTCATGTAAAGCAGAAAGGGAGAACGGTAGAGCAATATGAAACTGAGTTTGTTCACTGCTGCAGTATGCCCCTGAATCTTTCAGGGATAGTGAGGAATTAAAGAAGCAGGTATTTCTGGGAGGCTTGGACGAGGAACTGCGGATCAAGCTAGAAGAGTTCGGAGTAAGAACCTATCCCGAGATGGTAGAAAAGGCTCGGTCATTGAAGGGGCTAGAAAAGGAAGTATCAGGAGCCCGAAAAGAGAGTATTCGGGAAGAGGCCGTTTGATGCCTCGAGCTCAGGGTTCAAAGGTAAACGGTACAGGCCGTACCAAGGGTTTAAAGAGGAGTCTAGCAGCAAGCCGACCCTTCAAGACCAATGTCACATGTTGGAAATGTAAGGGACACATGCACCTAGGCAATGCCCGCAGTTGAGGAACAAGTGCTATTTTTGTGGCGATGCTGGCCACATGGTTTTTACGTGCCCGAAGAAACTGGCAGTAACTTGCTTCATTTGCAAGGAAAAAGGGCACTTAGCTTCCGAGTGTTCACAACGAAAGAGCGTGGCCACCCGACCCTTCGGAGCCTCGAGTAATACCAACCCCTTGAGGTCTGGTAACAAGAGCGGAAGTCGAGCAGCTTCCGCGATGCACGGGATGAGGCTGTACAATTTGGAAGGCCAATGGATGGTGGAAGAAGACGAAGATGAGGACGTAGAGTTGGCAGCTTTGGATCAAAGCGAGAATTTGATGGTGGCCTGGTGACAGGTTAGTAACAGAAACCCTCCTAAGTTGAAATTAAGTTGTTTAAATTGATTTATTGTTTAAATGAAATTGTATTATTATGGAAAGCTGGAAGTAGAGACCCTATGTGGATAGCCTTAAGAATATTTTAAGGTTCATATGTGATGGGTGTTTGTTGACCTCAGGACACATACAAGTAAATAGCGTGGAAGCCTATGCTTTGTTTGACACGGGAGCGACCCACTCGTTCATCACCTATAGTTTGGCCAACCGACTCGGATTGCCCATAGCCACAACCACGGTTAGCTTGAGGATTAAGACCCCCACGGGAGTGTTGTGTCGACCCGAGATCTGATAAAAGACTGTCCATTGGAATCCTGATCACCCTCCAAAAGTGATTAATTGTGTTGGAAATGAATAAATACGAAGTTATCCTCGGGATGAATTGGCTAAGTAGAGTAAAGGCAATAGTGGATTGCCAAAGGAAGTATGTTTTTATGATCAATCGGGAGAAAAAGTAGAATTTATGGGAGAGGCCTTAGTCCCAAGAAGGATTGATCTAAGCTCGTTCGAGTTGATGATGGAGGATGAGGAAATGATACCGATTGAGGATGTCTTGGATGAAGGGGAAAACCGTGAGGAAAAGAATATTCCAGTGGTGAATGAATACTTGGATGTGTTCCCAGAAATTTTGCCGGGATTACCGCCAAGAAGAGAATCGACTTTGAGATTGTGTTGGCTCCAAATACCGAACCAATATCTAAAGCGCCATACCGGATGGCACCGGCTGAGTTGAAGGAGCTAAAGACGCAGTTACAAGAACTTCTGGACCAGAAATTTATAAGACCAAGTGTGTCGCCATGGGGCGCACCCGTCTTGTTTGTGAAGAAGAAGGACGGATCGATGAGATTGTGTATCGACTACCGGGAATTGAATAAGGTGACTGTCAAAAATCGATATCCCTTACCAAGAATCGATGATTTATTTGACCAGCTACAAGGAGCTTGTGTGTTCTCACGTATTGACTTACGTTCGGGTATCATCAGCTAAGGATTAAGCCTGAGGATGTGCCTAAGACAGCTTTTCGTACTCGTTATGGGCACTACGAGTTTTTGGTAATGTCATTTGGACTGACTAATGCACCGGCTGCATTTATGGACTTAATGAATAGAGTCTATAAGCCGCTTTTGGATAAATGTGTGATAGTCTTTATAGACGACATCCTCATATATTCAAAGACCAGAGCAACATGAGAGCATCTCCGTTTGGCATTGCAAACCTTACGAGATAACAAGCTGTACGCCAAGCTGTCCAAGTGTGACTTTTGGTTAGACAGGATATCCTTCCTCGGACATGTGGTAACGGGTGATGGGATATCAGTTGATCCCGAAAAGATCAAGGCGATAGTGGATTGGAAGCCACCACAAACAGTTACTGAAGTGAGGAGTTTCTTGGGATTGGCTGGCTACTATCGCAAATTTGTGAAGGATTTTTCAAAGATAGCTAAGCCGTTGACTCAATTGACTCAAAAGAACGAAAAATTCATTTGGACAGACAAGAGAGAACAAAGTTTTCAGGAACTAAAGCGACGACTGGTCTCGGCACCGATTTTGGTTTTACCAGATCCGGAAAAGTCTTACACGGTACATAGTGATGCTTCGAGAAATGGTCTTGGATGCGTCTTGATGCAAGAACGGAAGGTCATTGCGTATGCTTCTCGGCAATTGAGACCGCATGAGCAGAATTACCCTACGCATGATTTGGAGCTAGCTGCAGTTGTCTTTGCCTTGAAGTTATGGCGACATTATCTGTATGGACAACGGTGTGAGATATACACAGATCATAAAAGCCTTAAATACCTGTTCACACAGAAGGAGTTGAACATGCGGCAAAGGAGGTGGCTGGAATTAATAAAAGATTATGACCTGGGATAAATTACTGTCCAGGAGAGTAAATGCAGTCGCGGACGCCCTAAGTCGGAAGAATCACGGGGAGGTAGCCGCTTTGATTACAAGCCAGAAGGAGTTGATTAAGGAATTTGAGAAGTTAAGGATCGAGTTCATAGATCGAAGTGCTGAGCTGGAGATATCTAACTTGGTGCTGGAACCAACCCTCGTGGAAAGAATCAAAGAAGCACAAAGGTATGACGAAGTGATACAAAAGATAAAAAGGGAAACCCAAGCGGGAAAGTACCTTGACTTTGCCGTGGATGAGGAAGACGTGATCCGGATGAACGGAAGGTGTGCGTACCAGAGGATGAGGAGTTGAAGAAGGAAATAATGAGTGAGGCACATAACTCCGGGTATACCATGCATCCGGGAGGCACCAAAATGTACCAAGATTTGAAAGTTGCTATTGGTGGAATGGGATGAAGCGAGATGTGGCAGATTATGTAATGAAGTGCGCAGTATGCCAACAGGTGAAGGTAGAGCACCAGAGACCGGGCGGATTGCTAAAGCCCTTACCTATTCCTGAATGGAAGTGGGATCAAATATCCATGGATTTTGTTTGTGGCTTTCCCAAGACTCCATCGGGTTGTGATGCAATATGGGTAATAGTGGATCGGTTAACTAAGTCGGCGCATTTCCTACCCATAAATATGACCTATTCAATGGAAAGGTTAGCCAAGATTTATATCAGAGATCGTAGATTACATGGCATACCTGCAGGGATCATCTCTGATAGAGACCCGAGATTTGTGTCCAAGTTTTGGACGAGCTTGCAGAAGAGCTTGGGTACTAAATTGCATTTCAGTACGGCTTACCATCCTCAGACCGACGGACAGTCTGAGCGGACGATCCAAACCTAGAAGACATGTTAAGGGCGTGTGCCCTGGAATTCAAAGGGAATTGGGATAGTCATGTACACCTTATCGAGTTTGCCTATAATAACAGCTATCACTCCACTATCCAGATGCCTCCGTATGAAGCTTTGTATGGACGGCGTTGTAGGTCCCCTTTGTTTTGGGATGAGTGGAAAAGGTAGCAATTGGGCCGGAATTGGTACAGGAAGCCGCGGATAAGGTGAGTTGATTCAGCGGAAAATGAAGGAAGCCCAGGATCGACAAAAGAGCTGGGCAGACTTGAAAAGACGGGAGCTTGAATTTAAAGTGGGTGATCATGTGTACCTGAAGATAAACCCGATTAAAAGTATCAAGAGGATGCGTACCAAGGGAAGTTAAGCCCGAGATACATTGGACCTTTTGAGATCTTAGAAAGAGTCGGAGACCTGGCGTATCGGCTAGCCCTACCACCTAATTTGTCCGGGATTCACAATGTGTTTCATGTGTCAGTCTTGAGGAGATATGTGGCCGACCCAGAGAGGATTCTGGAATTGGAGCCAATCCAGTTGAAGGAAAACCTGACATATGAAGAACACCCAGTAAAGATATTGGATAAGAAAACTCAAAGGCTACGAAACAAAGACATTCACTACGTGAAAGTATTATGGAGGAATCATGCCTTTGAAGAAGCAACCTGGGAAGCGGAGGATGAAATCCGGAGAAGTACCCCGAGATATTTGAAGGACAAGGTACGTCAGTTCCGTTTTGAGGACAAAACTTTATTTAAGGTGGGGAGGTTGTAAACCCCGGAATTCTCAGTAGCTAGAAAACCCCAGGGTTGGAACGAAACCCTAATCCGATCAGATTGAGTTTAGTAAATGAAGCCTAGGAACCCTAAATCCGGCTTTCCTTCGGTTTCATAGTAAAATAAATATTTGAGTGAGAATTTGAATTTTGTTCCAAAGTACATTTCAAACCTTTGAAAGTTTTAAATTCGGGAATTTTTCAATTCCGGGCCTTCCCGAGCCCAATTACGGAAAAGCGTGCCCCGGGCCACGGATTCAGAAAAATATTCCGGAATATTCATTAGAACCGTAATTTTATAAGGATTCCAAAAATATCAATTTCATAATTTTCCGAGCTATAAAATTACAGTTATAGCTTTTCCCGTGTTTTCGGAACAACCGGTAAAGTAGATGTCTTGTCTACTATTCACAAGTACAACCTACACTACACACTACCCATACCCTATTCTTACATCCTTACAACTACTCATTTCAATTTTCTTTTCCAAGAAATTTTGTTCTTAATAATTATTACATTTATTACATTTTCATTTACTAAATTACAAAAAAATCAAATTTTAAAACACACACACACACCCACAAGGATGTGGCCGGCGCCCCTCCCTCTTGCTCCCCCTCTCAATTGAGTTAATTTTACTTCTTTTATTTAACTAAAACCTAATTCCCTTAGTATATATACTAAATGTTCTCTCTCTCTCTTCATTTCTTCCATTTTAACTTTTGAAAAAGAGAAAAACTCTCCCCTTTTACCCTCATTGTGCCGTGAGTTTGCTCCCCCTCCCCTTTCTCACATTTCCAACTTTATTTCTTCTCTATTTCACTTCAAGACTCCATTGGTAGGTGTATGTAAGCCTTGTTTCCTCCTATTCTTGTAATGGCAAAGATATATCTTGTGTATTTCCTCATCAAAACCCCATGATGCTCATGCTAGGGACATGGAAATGCATGAACAAGGATGTCAAGCTATCACAAGACATGGATCTAGTGTTTAGATGTGTTTTGTTAAGATTTCATCTTGTTCATGCATATAAAGTAGTGATCTTGTACTTATATTGTTGTTCATGCCATGAGATCCATGTTATATATATCATATGTAGTAGATCTAAGGTTTAGACATTCACCACCTTATGTACATGCATGATCATAGGTTCATTTTTGTTTATGTGCTTTGTTGATCATAAAAATGAAGTCTTGTTCATGTATAGAGATGTTAGATAGTATATCTCCACATATAGATGGCAAGAACATTGAAAAAGGAAGGACTTTGTTAGATATGGAAAGTTGGAAATTCGGATGAAATGGACCCTACCTTAAGAACCCCAAAATCAACTTTAAACTCATATTTCATAAGAAAAATGGAGGGTATGAGTAATAGACATGTTAAAGGAATTATTTTAAGTTTAGATGAGTTTAGGCATAATAAAAATAAGGAAAACAAGAGGTGAAGTTAGAATGAAAAGTGTTGACTTTAATTGTGTAGTCAAATTCGTAACTTTGTGTAATGCCTAAATAAACACTTAGTATTTAAGTCTAAAATGGATGTTTTGTAAGCTAAAAGAGGTCCTTAGATAATGTATACATTGAAGCTCCAATTTTTAATACATTAGATAAGATTTCCCCTAAGAAAAATGTAAGAAAAGAAAATTTGGAAAATTCGGATTTTTACAAATAGCTTATTTGAAAACATGTTTACTAAATGGAAAATGTGAAATTTTGTGCATTAATGGAGGCCATGACTATTATGGACTTTGAGAACCTATTTTTAGTTAGATAATAAGTGGATTACAAGATTAGAAACTAAAGAAACTTTAAGGAGTATAATGTGGGAAAATAACTTCTTAGAATTAGCCTTTATGAAACTTTCCCCAACACTTAGGAGTTCCTAAAAGTTTATTACTACAAAAAAAAAAAAAAACATCATGACCATGCACATATTGAGTTCATTACATGGCATACACATTAGTAGTCCATTCCCATATCATTCATGCATGAATCATCATCTAGGAATACTTTTTATCAAAGACAGAGCAAATTTTCGAGATTGGGTCAATTGCGGGACAGAACTGATCCCACTGTTCCGTGACCCTATTATTTCAAAACTTGGATTTAATACTTGAATTAGATAGATCTTTCGAAGTAGATGAAGATCGATATAAAGTTTGCGAAATTCCGAGTTAAAATGACCAAGTTATGGCCGTTTTAAGTCGGAACTTCCAAAAATAGCGAGAAATCCGAATTCAACTAGCTAGATGTATAGTTTGATTTAATTACATGGTGAGAATCTCATAGGGATTATTCTTGATTGGTAGGTGATTCCGAGCAGGACGACACTCTACCTCCCGATTATTATTATTAAAGTTTGGTGTCCCATGGCCGAGTGAGTTTACTTCCACTCTCAATTAATGCTTGTGATTGTAATGTAGTGGCACTAGTGACGTAGGCAAAGATAAAAGGAATCGTACAAGCATGATGGGGTACGTGGGAATTATTATGTTGTTGATTGTTGATATGTGAAATGAGCTTAAGGTATATCGAAACCGGGTGTTAAGATATTGACTGTTTTACTAGAATCTTATGATGAATGTCTGCAATACTTGTTGGTCACTTAAAAGAATTGAATTAATAACTATTCGACTCCGACTATAAATTGAGTTCATTCATGTCACAACGGGGTTGGAGCATTTGCATTGGTTGGTTTTTCGTGACCCATAAAACGAATGTGAGGTTAATCGTGATCCATAAAACGAATGTGAGGTTAATCGTGATCCATAAAACGAGCTTTTAATCAGTTGACCGTGAGCTTAAACGGCGTCGTACCGCAGGATTCGTTAATCTGCTAACCCGGGATGGAGGGCGCAAGTCCATCCACATATGATTTCCGGTTGGTCATATGTTTGTTGATCACATTTGTATGGTGCATACACTTGCTTGAATAATCACTTGTTTGAATGTTGTATTTAATTGTGTTATGGAAGTATTACTCACTAAGCTAGTTAGCTTACGCCCCTATAGTTTCTATCTTTTGCAGCATGAGTTTATATGGCTTAGGCCAAGACAAGCCACAGCGCAGGTACCGGAGATAGGAGTTTCCTATAGAAGTTTATTCATTCCATTTTGTATAGACTTCCATTGGAAACTAAGGACTCTGGAATGACTGTAATATAGTTATTCTTTGCGGGGAATGCCCCTTAGTTTTTGTAAACTTTAAACATGTGCGTTTTGATTTATTATCTATGGCCAATGAATGCCTTGTTAAACTGTTTAACTCCATATGTTGAAGTATTCTATTGGCGTAAAGGAACGCTTTACATCT
>JAMXBD010005039.1:0-29936 GCA_024138025.1 Combretum micranthum
TCCCCAGTAAAACACTTGCCCATCCCCATGAATCTCTTGATCCCCTTTTGACCTGTAAAAAAGAGTTATGAGGGATAAAAATACCTTTTAGGATCCGAACCCATAAGGCTTCTTAGTATGTCATGATTCTCCAAGTAAGTTTTGTGAGCATGAAGTCTTGAAGATCCTTGAAGCCCAACCCTCCATTAGATTTTGGTAGAGTGATCTTGTCCTAACTTTGCCAGCATATTCTACGTTCATCATTTTGTTGGCTCCACAAAAGGTGAGCTATCATGGAACTGACTTCTTTGCACCATTTAACTGGAAACTGAAAGCAACTCATTGAATAAGTCGAGATGGTGCCTGCAATAGCTTTGATGAGCGTTTCTCTGCCTGTAGTAGAGAGCAAACATCTCTTCCAACTTTGAAGCTTTGAGCGAATCTTATCCTTAACAAAACAAAGAGCTTCAGATTTATTTCTTCCCCAGATGGTTAGTAAGCCAAGGTATTTATAGGGGTTAAAAGTGATAGGGATCCCAAGCTCCCTACATATCTCTTCCATTCTGTCAAACGGTGTGTTAGCATTGAAAAAAACACTAGATTTCTGCAAGTTAACCGCTTGGCCTGATACTTGACAATAATTCTAGATAATGCCTTTTAAAACCTGCAAATTTCTTTGGGTTGCTTTTGCCAAAAACAACGAGTCATCCGCAAATAGAAGATGAGATATCATTAGGCAAGACCTCTTGATTTTTAGACCTAAAAGATGATTTTGAGAGACAGCATGTTGTATATTTCTTGATAACACGTCAGCAACCAAAATAAATAAGTATGGGGAGAATGGGTGTAAGCCCCCATTTTTCTAAGCAAACCAAACTCGGTTTTGAAAACCAGAATCGGAAATCGAAACCCTAAAAAGAATACCTAGGGCCAATATGGAACTTAGGAACCCTCAATCCAACGACACCAAGAACAAAATCCGGAGACAATCAAAATGAGTTAACTTTAGAATATAGTCCTAACTAATATATCAAAACATAAAAAGATCATATTTCAGAGAAATTAATCTATTTTGAAACCAATCGGGATCTATTTTCGAGAACCAGTCCCCAGTGCTCAAAAATAGAAAAAATATTTCGTAAGATTCTTTAGAACTGAAATTTAATAAAGAATTAAAAAATATAATTATAAGAATTTTTTGGTTTATAAAAATTACAGTTATAGTCCTTTTATCGTATTTTCATTACCACCGGTAATTTAATTGTCTAATCTACTTTTTAATTTCCAATTATTACTATTTACCAAGTACAACCAACCATACTCTATTCTTACATCCTTACATCCTATTTCTTACAATTTACTTTTCAATATAATTTTATTACTAAAATTACTTAATTGTATTTGAATCTTACACAACACAATACAACACATCTCTCTCTCTCCCTTATGCCCAAAACTGGCGCCTCACAACCCAACCACCCCCTAAACCACCTTTTGTACTCTCCAATTTTGTTTTATTTTATTTCTTTTATTTAATTACACAAATATGCCTTTCACTTTTCACTTTCTCTCTCTTTTCACTTAACAGGACTTTTGAAATTTTTTTTCTCTTCTCTCTCCCTATCCTTGTGCCGTAACACCCCTCTCTCCACACACACACAAATTTCCTTCAAGTTTTCTTGTTCCAAACACTCATTAGGTAATAGATATAAACCCTAACACACATAAAACAGGTAATGGCAAAATTATACATACGTAATTCCACCAAAAACCCCATGAGTTTTAGGCAAGGGATATGGAAGCACTTGAACATGATTCTCATGCTATCACGATGTTGTGGATCTCTTCATTTAAGTTATTTTTGCTATATCTTACTATATATCTTCTTGTTGATATTTTTGTGGATATATCTTGCTACTAACCTCATCATTATAATGTTTTATCTCGCATTTCATGCATCTAACACCATCAACATGCTAATATAACTTTTGAGACTAGTCTTTCTAGTCTTGGAAAGCCTTGAATATGATCTAAGGCTTCCAAGCTTGCATTTGCATCCATAAAATAAATGTCATCATACTCCTATTTGTTTTGAGTATATAAATGTCATAAAAATTTCTTCTATGTGAATAAAGACTTGTAGTATGATGGTATTAATGAGGATGTTGCCAAAAACTCTAGATCTATTTTTGTTTTCATCAAAAACAAATTTTTAAATTCAGATTTGGAAAAGAGCCATATTCAGACACCTATTTTCAAATTCCAAAATAAGGATTTTAATTAAGAAAGAGAAGTCTTTGAGAATAGGTATAGTAAGGATTTAATTGTGACAAGAACAAATAGATTTTATCAAAGAATATTTCTAAAACAAAGGAAAAGTTTCAACACATAAATCAAACTCTATTTTCATCGCCAACAATTCTTGTAAAATTCGTAACTAGGAAAGACCCCCACTTAAACATCTATTTTCCAACTCTAAATGAAGAAATTTCTTAAAATAATGAGGGTATTAGGCATATAGGTCATCAAGGCTTTATTTTAGTAAATATAAAGATGACTTTTCAAGAAACAAAACTAGTTTTCCTAAATCAAGTATTCTTGAAGTTTTCTCAAAGTAAATTTTATCTAAAAATTCTTTTTAACCTAATGTCATCAAGAACATACATATGGATAGCTCTTAACATGTCATTCATGATATTAACTTGTTGATATTACATGTACATTTAATATACATGGTGAAACAATGTAAGTTTTCACAATACAATTCCGGAAACATGATTTTTACCTACTGACCAGATCTAATCTAAACTTTTCAAGACCTATAAGTTTTCAAAACTTAGGAATAACATTATAATTAGGTAGATCTTTTAAAGTAGATAGAAATTGACTACTTATTTGCAAAATTCTGAGTTAAAATGACCAAGTTATGACCATTTTAAGTTGGAATTTCCACTAACTATAAAAATTATGAACTGAAAAGTTTTTGTTTGTTAAGTAAGGATTAGTTGTGGTTTGAAATACTCATTGGGATATTTCTCTCATTTAGGTGATAACAAATCGGAGGATTCTTTGCCCTCGGACTATTACGATTAAAGACCGAAGACCATGGCCGAGTGAGTCATACTTCCTATTTATGATTCGTATTATGCTTGTAATTCGTAGTTGCATTAGAGTGTTAGGCAAAGATAACAATGGAAATGCATGATGGGCGATTATGGGATTATGTATGTTTTCTTGATGTATTGAGAAAGATGTGTTAAGTATATCGAAACTGAGTGATTAATTAATGGATGTCCATATGCCATGGCGAATTGCTTGGCTACCTATGAAATTGTATTAATGATTACTCAGATTAACAAGTAACATGGACATAATCACTTCATGTTGGGGATGGTGCATTTAATCATGTTGGTTACCCGTGATCCATAAATGGTATGAACGAAATGGGTTACCTATAATCCATAAAACGGTATAATTAATGGGTTGCCTATGAACCATAAAATGAACCATAAAATGAAACAATAAATTCAAAGTAGTACCGCAAGATTCGTTAATCTGCTAACCCCGAATGGAGGGCGAAAATCCATTCAACATATGATTTCCAGTTGATCATATGTCTTGTATGCCCATGTTGTTGTTGCATTTCGTATGGATGCTTAAATTAACTTGATTGTATGAAATTATTGGATATATATTCTGAAAGTATTTATTTACTAAGCTAGCATAGCTTATACCCCCACAGCCTATGGTTGCGACCCAAGAATTAACCAACTCAGGTGAAGCAAGAATAGGAGTTTCCCTTGGAAGTTTATGTTTAGCTTTTGTATAGACTTTCATAGGAAACCTTAAATGCTTGAGTTGATGTCAAAAACTATTACCTGGACTTGTTATTCTTTTGCGGGGGAATGCTCCTTAGTTTTTGTATATGATCCTGAATATCTGTGGCTTATTTTTTATGCATTTTCTATTAAATTAAACTATCTATCTCCAATTGCTCAAGTATTCTATTGTCGTAAGGGAACGCCTTGCATCTAATACTAGACTTCTGAATGACTGTGGTAGTGATTCCTAAGTCTCGTATAGTATGCGATGAACTGTTACGTTTAGGGTACCCTTTGGGAGGTAACAGCGGGCCTCCTTGTCTACGGCCTCTAGAAGGTCTCACATAACCTGCCACTTTGTTGTTGATGAATAAGCAATAGGACACCTAAGTGACACACTTCATTACCCATTTGATCCATATGTCACAAAAGCCAAGTTTTTCCATGACACCTCTCAAAAAGTCTCATTCCACTCTGTCAAAGGCTTTGTTTATGTCTAACTTCAAACCACAATAGGTTTTGTTGCAATGACCCTTGGGTTTTAGAAAATGGAAAGCTTCATGGGTTATTAAGATATTATCATGTATGACTCGAATCGGAACAAAAGCACTTTGATACTCTAAAACAATTTCATGAAGGTAAGGTTTTAATCTATTAACTATTACTTTAGAAATTATTTTATAGATGAATTGCATAAAATGATTAGGCGGAAGTGCCCGACTTCTTGTAGGGAAAAACTTTTGGTATCAACACAATTTCAGTTCAGTTGACAGAGGAAGGAAGAGTACCTGTGTTAAAAAAGGATGTAACAGTATCCACTACAACTACCTACTATATTCCAATATCACTGATAAAAGATACCAAAAAGCCATCTTGCCATCTGGCCCGAGTGCTTTCAAGGCACTAAGTTGGTGAGCCACAGCTTTGATTTCTTCTATGGAGATTGGCTTACCCAGAAAAGATTCATATCTGTTGTGATAAGAGGAGGAACCAAATCCAACACATTGTTCCATGATCTCTCCCCATCAGATCTAAGCAAATTACAATAGTAGTCTTGAAAGGTCCTTATTATGGTTTCTTCATTCTCTATCCATCTACCATCTTCTCCTTTCAACCGTAGTATTTTATTCCTTTGTCTACGCATGATAGTGGACTGATGAAAAAGTTTTGTATTCCAATCTCTATCCTTCAACCAGCTAATCCTTGATCTTTGTCTCAATATAGTTCCTCCCTTTCCCTCATTTGACTAAGTTGACACAATAAGGATTGCTCTAATGCACTGTCCATATTTAGAACCTTCTTTTGATTCTCCATCGGCTCCTTTTGTCTATAAATCTCACTCATATCGTTGGGGAAGGCTACCTTGCACCATTGTTTTAGCTTCAATATGCACTTCTTTAGCTTGAAACCCAAGGATAATGGTAACTACTTGGGCTTTGAACTTCCAACGCCTCTTTGATCACTTCCCTACACTCGCTTGAGGTAGTCCTCAAATGTTCAAATTTAAACTTCCTATTGCACTTCCCATCTGAGAAGTGCGTGTCTATAACTAGGGCTGAGTGGTCAGAACCAACAAGCTCGTTGTGGATAACCTATGTATTGGGATACTTCTCAAGCCACTCCTAAGAACCCATAGCCTTGTCAATCTCTCAAGCACCAACCAGCCTTCCTTTCTTCTATTTGACCAGGTGAACCACTGGCCTTGATAGCCCAGATCATTTAAATTGGCTAAATAAAACATCATTAAAATCTCCAACACATAGCCAAGGTAAGGAAGAAAAAGAAATGTTGGATTTCTCAATTTGTCTCCATAAAAATTGGCATTTGTGTGGGTTTGGATCCGCATAGATCCATGAGATGTTGGCAAAAAGAGAACCATCAACTAAAGAAACCAACGAGCTGATGCGATTTCTATCATAATGATGTAATTTAATCTAGACATCATCCGTCAACCATAAAGCTAAACCACCCGATAGCTGCTTAGGGGCACATAGAATTCATTATCGAATTTTAACCTCTTTCTCACAACAGACGACCTCCTTGAATCGTTCTTTGTTTCCATAAGAAACACGATACTTAGATTATGTCTTCGTATGAGGCCCTTAAGATGTTGAACTATCAAAGAGGGCCCCAATCCTTCATAGTTCTAGCTAATGATAATCATGGCTCTCATGTAGGTAATTCTGGCCAGCCACCATAGCCATTATGAAGAGACTGTTGGTAAGTAATTGGCACCGATACCAATCTTCCTTGTGTTGTATCCTCTGGATAGGATGAAGGATCAGTAATTGTGAGCTTAGTTATTTGCTTTTTTAGCTTTCTTCCCCTCCTGCTTTGGGAAATCTTCATGGGGGATTTCTTCACTTGAGTATTCACTTCAAACTTCAACCTTTTAAAATGTCCCATCATCTCATCATCCATGGATCTCTTGATGGCTAGGTTATCAAGGCTATAATTAGGTTAGATTAGGATGAAAAGGCTAAGGTTTATGGGTTTGGTGTGGGGGCTAAGGAGTCTGAAAATTCTACATAGTAGGAACTGGTAGATTTAGTGATTATGGGGGAAGCTATTTGTGAAGGGGCAAGCGCAGGTGATTTGCTAGATTTTATAGTTCTGTCTTGCTGTTTCTAGCTAATTGGTAGATGTGAAGCAGAGTCTGATTTAATGGGACTCGTGACCTCTTGCTCCTTCTACATTTGGTCATCATGAGAAGTTTCGGTTGACATCAGAGGCTGGTTTGGTGTACTATGTGAGACCATTCGGGAGTGAGTAAATATAAGGGATTGGGATTAGGGGGGCTTCCTGAGAGGTGCGGGAATGTATGGTTGGAGAGGTTTTTTGCTCTAAGGCTGACTGTGTTTGGAGTATCTAGATTAAGCATTCTAGTGTTGTGAATAAAGGATGGTAGGTTGAGAAGTGGTGATGAATCCCCTGATTTAGCATCCATGGATGAGGATTGTGATGGAGAGTTAAAGCTTGGGGAACCTTCCCCCTCAGTACGCGATTTAACAGATGGAGCTCTTAGCTAAGAACCCAAGGATTGTTCACTGCTTTCAACTTCACAACTAGTTATAGAGTGTCCAAAACAACCACATTTAAAGCAAATATCTGGAAGCTTCTCATATTTGAAATGTATGAAATATATATTAGCTCTGTTTCGGATTACTCACATGCCAGTCTTGATCAGAATTGTCCAGTCCAAGTTAACCCTTACACGAAGGAAACCCCTTAAAGCACCTCCCTTGAGTTGGACTAGTTCATGCTCCAAAACTTCTCCTATAGCCTCTCCAATCTTGACCGCATTGTTATCAATCACTTGGTCTAACTTCAAACAATGTATTAGAACCCACATCGGGCATTTGTTATGCAACAGTTATGATGTGTTTCCTACATGTTCATAACCAATAGTTTTCCCATGCAAGCCTAAGGACCATCTCGCATAATCTTGAGAATGGCCTGCTTGTCATTGAAAGTACTTACATGCATATTTATCTTGGACATAACAATCTCGTATCTACTATAAGGTTTCCACATCTTCTTCAAGACAGATGCCACTACCACCTTGTTCTCTATTTTGTCTGAGATAATGCGGCATACTAGGACTGCTTTCCGCTGGGAATGAACTAGTTCTTCGGTATCAAGCTGGAGAGCTACTTGGTTTTCTTCAACAGTGATACTGGCATGGGAGTAGGAAGCAGAACTGTTCACCTCAGCCATTTGAAATAAAGGCACTAAAGAATAAAGAAGGCAACCAATAAAGCAAGGAAAAAGAAGGGGGACAAATCAAGAACAAGGGGGCAGCTCAACAAAAGAAGATAGTTCAAAAAACCAAGTTAGCAGAGGAAGTCTATAAAAGGGCTAAATAAAACTGTAAAGTAAAGATAAAAGAGTTGGAGAGAGGCCACCTGAGTGAGTAAAAAGGAGCTGTAGCTAGGATATGGATACCCATTAAAGCTAACTTTCTACAAACCAGTTATTACAACGATAAAACCAAGTGTATTAACAAGAAGATGTGATAAAAGACTGTGTTTGGTTCGAAAGATGGCGTCAACAAATGAGTAAAGCACTGTAGGCAGTTCTTTGAAAAGGGTTTGGAAGGATAGGCTATTTTTGGTGGAGGCGGTTCTTGAAAAGGGATTAGAGAGACGGTGAAAGGTGTTCTGTTATTTTTTGTAAAAGACAAAGGCGGTCTAGGGTTTGGCGGGAAAAGAACGGCAATTATTATTTTAAGGAAAAGAGTCAACAGCAACAGGGTTTGAAAAAGGTTGAGTTTGGCTATAATCGGGTACTGTGGGAAAAGACTATGAGAGGGATAGAGAAAGCAAAGACTAAAACTTAAAAAAGTGACTACAGGCAGCATAAGCAAACGAAGCGCAGCGATCGACAAGTAACCCCTCGTGACGAGGCATGGACTCTCTGCTACGGAGAGAAAGGAGGATTAAGGGGGGTTTGAAGAGGTCTTTTCGGAGACATCCATTCATTTTCTCTGTTGCTCCAATTTCATTTTCTCTCTGTTCTTTGTGTTGTACTTTTGTTTCAGTCTCTCTCTTTTTCTTTTTGCATGTCTCTCTCTCTCTCTCTCTCTCTCTCTCAAATTCTTCATAGAAAAGATAAATACTTACAAGTATTTGCAATGGAGTTTTTTCAATCACCAAAAGCCTCAGAAGGAGATGAAAGAAGTTCACAAGACTATAAAAGTATCCTTACTTCAAAAACCATGGAGGACACTTTGGTGGAGTAAATAATAAAATGTATTTTGTTTTTATATTTTCCCCGCGACTTTCCTTTTTTTTTTTTTTTTACATGCAAATTGAGCAGGAAAAGATTGTTTGTACATCGATTTTAAGTAAATCCTATAACAGGTTAATATGCATACTGCATAGTGTATGTGGTATGTATCAAAGTTGTGCAGTAATGTTTAATTTCTTGGTTTAATGAATTGAGTCAACTACTATGACATACTAATGGTCATGGATGTGAGTAACGCTCAGTAACTTCTTCATGATGCAAGGGATGATAATTCTTACTGTATTTAGTGGTATAAACAAATTAAGTCAATTCATAAAAAGTTTGACCTTATTTCAATTTCATTTAAATTTGACTGAAAAATAGTCTAATTGATCTTAAGCTTAAGGCACTCAAATACTTTATCGAGTTGACATCAAGTTTCATAATGTTTAGCTTAATAAGTTTTTAAGCCTAATCAAACTCGATTGAAGTATTAACATTAACCAAATTAGAATCACATTTAAATATTATTCAATTGAAATTAAAAAAATGTTTTTAATAATTCAAGCCTAATTGATCTTAATGGAGACAAACTTAAGTTTGTATAGTGCTACTTCAAGTCAAGCTCGAATTTAAACCTTTAAGATCAATCGACCTTGAACCAACCTTCACTACTAGAACTTTAAAAATTGAAGTTAAGCTTAAGCTTAGTACCAAACCATCTTGACTTAACTTAACTTGATTCTAACTCTCGGTGTATCCATCATAGATGTTGATCATTAGATGATCTTAGTATTTAATTGGCTATGGTAGTAAAGCACATATTGGCAATGTGACGAATTGTTCCTTGTACTTACTACTTTATAAAGGTTGTATGAAGTCTAAGGTATAGAGAATCGGGAGGAAAGTGAGTCAAGGAGAGCAACTTAGTGACTCAAGGTGTGCTATGAGTTGAGCTTTGGTTCTAACCCATGAGGGCCCACAACGTATAATAATAAAACCCTAATATATCTTTTAAAGATATATTATATCTTTAAAAGATATATGATAATATTTAATTTATATATATATATATATATTAAAAAGGAAAAGGATAGAGGGTATCTCTCATATTATGGAGAACGACGGACTTGTGACAATTTAAAGATAATTTGCAAATTGAGAAGAGACGAAAAACTTACAGCGATGGATTATATTACGGAATCGATAAGCTAAAGCCCAAATTAAACTTCATGTATTGATTGTCAGCACGGTAAAAGGAAAAAGGCAATCCCATACCCATACACATGCAATAGGCAATAGGGACGACTATGGAGAAACTCGAATTGAAAATAAAATCAACTATTAAAGCAACTTTGGATCTATAATCTGAAGGTCTATTAAATCCTGATTGCGACAAAACTTTTTTCGTTAAATTCATGTCATGGAGAGTGCAAGGTAATTATTTCTCAGTTTTCCAGGTTGAATAGGCATTTTTCACATTTTTGCGAATTGAATAGTTTTGAGATTTTTTAATATCCACGTTGTGGTGAAGGATTAATTATACGATAGTTATAATAGTGAAGTAAAACATTGTAAACCCATTATTTGTTGATAGTGGAAGTTTTTGCGCTGTTGTCCTGTGATTTTTCCCTAATTAGGGTTTTCCATGTTAAATCATGGTTTTTATTATTATTTTATATTCATTTTATTATATTGATGATCGCTATAGGTAAGAGGAAAAATTATATTTTCATTATAGGATATTAATTTTTCCTAACAAGTTGTATCAGAGCAAAGTTTAAATATATATATATATATATTATTTCTTGTTTTGCAAGTATGGCAGAATCATTATGTACTATGACAAAGTTAAATTATTTAAATTATTCAATCCAAAAATCAATGATGGAAGATCTTTTATATTGTAAAGATCTGTATGTGCCTTTGGGTAGTGATAATACAAAGCTAAAAGATAGATCTAACAAAGATTGGGCAATTATGCATAGAAAAACTATCGGATATATCTGACAATGGGTTAATCATAGTGCGTATCATCATGTTGCTTAGGAAACTAGAGTCGATACTTTATAGAAGAAATTGGAGTCCATATATGAGAGACAAATTGCCTTGAATAAAACCTCATTAGCTAGGAGAGTGGTGAAATTGAAGTATAAAGATGGATCCAATATGACAAAGAACTTGAATAATTTTCAAGGTCTTGTGAATCAGCTATCTACTATGAAACTTGTGCTTGATGATGAGATACAAGCACTTTTGTTATTGAGTTCACTACCTGATAGTTGGAAGACACTTGTGGTGTTAGTTAGTAATTCTACTTCAGAAGGAAAGCTCACTATTGCAATGGTGAAAGACAGGTTGATGAATGAAGAAGCTAGAAGAAGAAGAACTTGGTGCAAGTTTTGACAATCGGGCACTAGTTACTGATAAACAAGAAAGATGTGGTAGAAGCTAAACTAGAGGCTTATTTGATAGATCTGACAAATCTAAGGGAAGACCCAAATCAAGAAGAAGAAATATTAAGTGTTATCATTGTGACAAGCCAAGACATCTGAAACGAGGATGTAAAATATGGAAGAGGGTGTAAGCGAAAGGTAAAGGTGATGGAAAAGGTGATGAGACAATTGCTATAACAGCAAATGGTGAGATTGTGTTGTTGCATGTGATGATGATTGTGTTAGTCTTGCATGTCACGATAGTGACTGGGTTATTGACTCCGCTGCCTCCTTTTATGTGACATCACATGGTGTATTCTTCTCAACCTACACTATTGGTGATTATGGTAATGTTAGGATGGGAAATGATGGTATATCCAAAATTGTTGGCATTAGAAATATATTTTGAAGACTAATACTAGTTGTAGACTCATCCTCAAAGATGTGTAGACATGTTTCAGATATTCACCAAAAACTAAAACCTGTAGAAAAATTAGATGATGGGGATATAGTAGCTATTTTGGTGAAGGTAAATGGAATATCACTAATGACTCTCTCATAGTGGATAAAGAAAAGAAACACAATACCCTTTACTTAATATCCGCTACACTAAGTAAAGGAGAGATGAACATGATTGATGAGTCATCAATGGAACTTTGGCACAAATAGTTTGGTTACATGAGTGAAAAGGGACTACAAATACCTGTAAGAAGCAACTTTTACTTGATGTGAAAGGTACGCCACTAAAAACCTGCACTGAATGTGTTACTGGAAAACAATATAGAGTTACATTTCATAAAAATCTACTTGCTAGGAGATCTCATATACTTGATCTCGTCCATACAAATGTGTGTTACATGAAAGATAGAACATTAGGTGATCCTCTTATTTTGTGATATTTATTGATGATCACTCTAGAAAGTCGTGGACCTTTGCTTTGAAATCTAAATATCAAGTTTTGGATGTGTTTAAGCAATTTCATTCTAGAATTGAAATAGAAATAAGAAGATAGTTGAAATGTGTCCAAGAAATTAATGGTGGTGAATATAAAGGTCCTTCAGAAGAATATTGTAGAGTCCATGAATTAAACTTGAGAAGACAGTTCCAAAGACCCATAGCAAAGTGGCATTGCAAATAAAGATGAATCGCACTATTGTAAAGAGAGTAAAGTACATGTTATCTCATGTCAAGTTACATAAATGATTCTGGGGAGAAGCTGTAAGGACAATAGTTGATTTAATTAGCTTATCTCCCCCTTATGCTCTGGATGGTGATATCCAGAGAGAGTATGGACAGGTAAAAGTATATCCTGTGATCACTTACAAGTGTTTGGGTGCAAGCATTTATATATATTCCCAAAGATGAAAGAACGAAACTTGATGCAAATTTAAAGCAGTGTATTTTTCTAGGTTATGCACATGATAAGTATAGATATGGGTTATGGGATCTAGTAGAAAAGAAAATTATGAGAAGTAGAGATGTGTTATTTCTAAAAGATCGAGTTATTGAAGATATAGAAAAGCTAGAAAAGTCTAAATCCCTAGACGAGATCCCAATCAATGTAGACCTAGTGCCCTTTCTTGAAGATCCCAATAATGATGGGAGAGATGTGCAAGACTCGGTTGAAGATGATGAGACATCCCAAGAGCTTGATTAACATATTAAATTGAGAAGGTCTACAAGAGAGAGAAGACCATCCACAAGATATAATATAGAAGAGAATGTGATGCTAACAAATGGGGGAGAGCTAAAATGTTATCAGAAGGCTATATTACATGAGCAAAAAAAGGAATGGGTAAAAGCAATGCAAGATGAGATGAAATCCTTGTGTGAGAATCATACATACGATTTGGTGGAATTGTCAAAAGAGCAAGCGACCATTAAAGATTAAATGGGCATATAGATTGAAGATTGAAGAAAACAGCTCACAACCAAGGTATAAAGCAAGATTGGTTGTGAAGGGGTTTAATCAAAAGAAAGGTATTGACTTTGATGAGATTTTCGCACAAGTGGTGAAGATGTCTTCCATTCAAGTTTTACTTAGGATTACTGCCAGTTTGAACTTGGAGATTGAACAACTAGATGTAAAGACAACATTCCTTCATGGTGACATGGAGGAATAGATTTATATGGAGCAGCCAGAGGGGTTAAGTGTTAAGGGGAAGGAGCATATTGTATGAAAATTGAAGAAGAGCTTGTATGGCTTTAAACAAGCTCTAAGAAAGTGGTATAAGAAGTTTGATTCCTTCATGATTGACCAAGGATATACCAGGACTGCATCAGACCATTGTGTCTTTATAAAGAAATTCAGCAGTTGTAAGTTCATTATTCTTTTATTATATGTGGATGATCGTTGATTGTTAGCCATGACACTAAGCAAATTCAAGATCTTAAAAAGGCATTGAGCAAGTCTTTTGCCATGAAAGACCTAGGACCCCCGTCCCAGATTCTTGGTATGAGAATTATTTATGATAAGAAGAGCAAGAAATTGTAGTTATCACAAGAGAGATACCTAGAAAGGGTATTAGAGAGATTCAATATGAGCAACGCAAAATCTATATGTTCTCCACTTATAGGTCACTTTAAACTTAATTCTCAATAGTATCCTAAAATTGAGGAAGACAAAGAAGACATGAAGAAGATACCTATGCTTTAGCTCTTTGTAGTTTAATGATGCTATGGTGTGCTCTAGACCAGATACTGCTCATGCTATCGGTGTTGTTTGTCTTTATCTCTCGAATCTAAGAAAAGAGCAATGGACAGTAATTAAATGGATTCTCAGGTATCTCAGGGCACTTCTAACTTAAGTTTGCAGTTTGGTGGTTGTAAACCGATATTGAAAAGGTTTACAGATGTTGATATGGTAGGAGATATTAATTCTAGGAAGTCAACTTTAGGTTATCTGATTACTCATGCAGGGGAAGCGGTCTCATGGCAGTCCAAATTACAGAAGTATGTTGCATAATCTACCATAGAAGTAGAGTACATTGCTGTAATGAAAGCTTGCAAGGAAGTATTGCAGATGAAGAAATTTTGGAAGAGTTGGGCCAAGAGTAGAAAGATTTAAAATTGTATTGTGACAACCAGAGTGCTATACATCTAAGTAAGAATCGAACTTTTCATTCAAGATGGAAACATATTGATGTTAGATATCATTGGATTCAAGATGTATTAGAAGCGAAGCTCTTGAAAGATCCACACTAATAACAATGGTTCAAACATGATGACTAAAGCTCTACTGATAAGCTTATTCATTGCAGATAGATAACTAGTGTGACGGAAACCCCCATATGAGTTGGAGGGGGTGTTTATTGGGCTTTGGTTTATTAGGCTTTGGGTCTAACTTGTATCACCCGTAGCATATAATAATAAAAACCTAGTATATCATTAAAAGATATATGATAATCTTTAATATATATATATGTATATATCTATATATTGAAAAGGAAAAGGGTAAGAAGGTATCTCTCATATTTTTTAGAATGGCGGGCTTACAACAATTTAAAAGTAATTTTCAAATTGAGAAGAGACGAAAAAATTGTGGCTATGGATTGGATTACATAATCAAAAAGCTTCAGCCTAAATTAAACTTCATGCATTGATTGGCGGCACGGTAAAAGGAAAAGGCAATCTTGTCACGGCCTGAGGGTACCTTAGTAATAGTTTACAAGCCACACTTGAGTACCATTACTAGTTAACCTTCGGAGAGTGACAATTTTCAAAACAATAGGATCTTTTAGTTGCTTGGTTAAGAAATGATAAATACATGTAAGACATAAATTAGTAAATAACTGTCATCACAAGTAGAGAACATCATAAAGATATTACAAACCATATAATCTTTCTATAAATCTTCAAATGCATAATTAATAATCCATATACTAATTAATCTATACTAGGAATAATAGAAAATAACTTATCTCAATTGACCCATGAGCACCCAGCTCCTAAACTCTTATCGGGGCCATACTCCTAGATGTAACTAGCCATGGTCATAGAGAAAAGATGAAATGTCTTTAGGAGTGTGAGCAAAACCATGGACTGAATGAATAGCCAGATATATTATGTATCAAATAAGTTTATTAACAAATCATATATGATGCAATCAATCAAACATATGCTCAAATACAAGCTTAGATGATCTAGAAATCCAAACAGGAAAAAGATTTATGCTCTCTTTTTAAGGTTGAAGAACAATTACTTTATGACCTACCTGCCCAGGAGAGACTAAGTTTACAGGAAAATCAGTGATTCCTCATCTTAGGATTATCGCTTTTAGCGTAAGGATATTTTAACTGACCATTTCCTATATCGATCCTTAGAAGCTCCCTAAGTATTAATCATTTTAAAGCGATACTATGGGCAGCGTTCCTTGTTGCAGTTAGTTCCCGTGGAACCGACGAAACAAAAAAAAAAAAAAACCTTGGAAGAACTAACACTTTAGAAAAACTAAGCATTAACAGAGAACCGAAATATTAATCCCTTTTTGTATATGCAATAATGTAGTACGTGCAATACATGACCATGTTATTTAATAAGTCAATAATTCTTATTCAGATTCTTGGTGATCATACATTATACACAGTAATCATCATCAATAGTATTATCTCTTTCATTAACTCATTTTGGCATCACAAGCAATCAGCTCAAATCAAAATTCATTCTCATCAAGCTTTTCACAACAACTGTATTATTATCTTTGCATTACGTATGCTACTAATTACAAGCCTAAACAGTATAATAGATCTGAGTTACTCACCTGCTCATATTGGCAAATCGTAATAGTCAGCTGGAAAATTCTCTATAGTATCAAAATCACCTGGATGAATAAAAATATTCATCAATAAAACATATTATATAACTAGACTCCTATGAGCGTCTAAGTGTCCTATTTTGGTATTTGGTTTTGTTTCTATTACTATATTGATCCTTTAACGGTCCTATGATAACAATTATTATTATTTATTTTATTTTCATGTTACTTTTCTTGATCTTATTTGATATATATATATATATATATTTTTAATGGGTAGTCATAGAATTTTGTATTTAGTATTTTGATACTTTATCATTATTTTTATCGTTACCCTTATATCATTCTTTAGTTAGCCTATTATGGTAACTAGTATTTATTTCCTATTATTTAATTTCATCGTATTTCTCTTAATCAACTTATATATAATTATTTTGTCATTTTTATATATCACATTATTCATAAATTTAACTTATTTATATTTCCATTCTTGTATATTTATCTATATAAAACAAATATTTAACAATTATGTTGCTAATAACAACAATATTTTCCTATAGTTTTTACGGTTTAATACTTCTCAAATATTAAACCTATTATTACTATTATTATTTATTTACTTAGTAAAATCTGCTTTTGTTTATATATAGATATAATATATGTTTATTAGTATATATAATCTGTTTGTGCAAAACAAGTTTCACACAAGGAAATTATGCGTGCACGTTGGCTCCAATGCTGCCGACGTTGATACCCAGATGTCGACATTTGTTTATTTTTGCATGTCTTATGTTCTAGTGTACACTAACTTCAAAGACCGCCAGTGTACAATGTACGTCGGCTCCAACGCTGCCGCGCTGAAATTCAAATTTGTCAGCGTTCTTTCATTTTACATAAAAATAAATTTTACGTAGCTTTTGTTCTAAAGTAAGTCATCTCAATATTGCCAATCTACCCATGTACGCTGCCGGCATTAAGCACTTACACTGTTGGTATAGACGGTGTACTGGCACTGTTCATCATCTTCTCTAATTTTTCATTATTCAAAACTAAGTTTTCTTTTAATATATGTGTATTATACTTACATTTAAACTATTCCTAAGTGTTTTTTTACACTTTACATGTATTGTACGTGATATATTAGTACATATTACTTCTTGTAATCATCATTTAATCTACTTTCTAGCTTCATATAACATAATACATCAATGGAGCTTTAGGACTAGGTATTACCTTGTTTGAGTAGATTTGAGGGTGCTAAACTCTCCCCAAAGTCTTGATATGAACCTAAGTTAATAGAACCATAGTTTAGACTAACGTTTTATATATAAACTAATTTAACACAAATTGCCCTTACCTTATTATTCCTTTCCCAAGCTTGAAGTCTACTAATGGAGTTAGATTTGTTATGTTTGGATTTGTTAACTATGTTGGTGATTGATGGGGCTAATTGGGGGACGAATTTGAGTTGTTGTGTTACTGTTATTGTGCGGTTTAAGTTGTTGCTTTGGTGTTCTTAATTGGTTTTGTTTGATTCTAATTAAGTTGTCTTATATAGAGGGAGGAAGAGTAGCAGCTGCAACTTGGATGCAATTTTCTTCCCACCGAATTCTTTCTTTCCTTGCATGATTTCTCATGCATTTAATGAATTTTCTTTGTACGAAGTTTTCATTGGTTTAACTAAAATTTTTCTTGACTTTTGTCATCATATTTGACTCAATCTCTACATTTTTCGACTGCCACAAATCTAGGACATCCCAACAATAAGTTTCACCAAGTTGCACTAGAAATTTGAGTAAATTATAATATAATAATATTTATTTGGTTAACTATCTTAATTTTATGATAGTTTATTAAGCTAAACGGGTACAAATATGATAGTTATTCGGGAGTTTTGTCTCTAAAATTTCATACAAAGTTTCTTTAAATCTTTTAAATTATTATTTACTTCAACTTTGGGTTTAAAGTTTACGCAATTAATTATTTTTAGGATTTGATCTCACCTACTTACGGTCTTCTAAACTTAATAGGCCAATTTTTGTTTCAATCTCTAATAACTTAAAAGTACTCTAATTAAAACAATGGTGTGATCCATATATTTATTTGGAGTCTATATTATTATTTATAGATTGTTTATGTTTTTACTGTGTATTTATAACCCTAACAGTTTATCTTTAAGTTATCGTTTTCTAAGTATAAGCATAATTGGTTATTTACTCTTTATCGTATTTAAAATCTTAACTAGATTATTCTTATATCTTGAGTTTTCGATACCCACTATGAAATATTACTAGTAGTATTTAATACTATATAGAAAACTTTATTTTAGGGTTTGAAACTATATATAGGTTCATTACTACTTGTGATTTAATTCTAAGGCCTTGGTTAAGTCCTATATTAACATTCTATTTTCTACTTTTATATTTCCATCTACTTGTATTTGTATGAAAAGTTTCGGGGTTTACAAATCCTATGCCCATACACATGTAATAGGCGACAGGCGATGACTATGGGAAAACTTGAATTGAAAATAAAATCATTTTATTAAAGCATATTAGGATCCATAATCGGAAGATCTATTAAATTCCAATTGTGATGAAACTTCTTTCGTTGAATTCATAGCATAGAGTAATGTAAGGTGATTATTTTCATTTATTGTTAATCTTTCTCGGTTATTCAAATAGGCATTTTTGTGTTTTCGCGAATTGAATAGTTTTGAGGTTTTTTTTATATCCACCATTGTGTTGAAAGATTAGTTATCCATTAATTACACTCGTAAAGAAAAATATTGTAAACTCATTATTTATTGATAGTGGAAGTTTTTGAGCTAATCCCATCATTTTTCTCCTAATTGAGGTTTTTCATGTTAAATCCTGGTGCTTATTATTATTTTATCTTCAGTCCATTATATTAGTGACCGCTACAAGTAAGAGAAAAAATTATCTCATCGTTATAGGACAGTAATTATTCCTAACACTATGTTATTGGTCATAACTAGGCATAGTTGTTAAAATAAATGAAGAGGAAAATGCAAAAATACTTCCTAAACTTTAGGAGTAGCACGGATTGACCCCTTGTAGACACCTCATTTTGACATTCTTTTTGTCAAAATAAATACTTAGCTTAGTATATACATAATTAAAATAATTGAATTTTGCAAATTATAAATGTTAAAGCTAGGAATGAAAATTAAAAAAAATAATAATAATAAATCAATTTAATAGAAATGAATATAATGAATGGATAATTAATATAGTATAATATAATTTCAAAATTCGTAAAAAAAAAAAAAAAAGTTATTGTTCATCGTCTCCTACCTCTGGCCACCCGATGGGGTGTTTTCAAGTCCATTTTTGACCCGTTTCCAAACCCGTTTTTTGCAAAATAAATACATATTTTGAAACTAGACACGAAATACTTCATTTTGATATATAATTTGCATGTTTTCATAAACTATAACTATTTCAAATCCGGACTTGAAGTTTGAAAAAAATCCATTTTTTACACTTCCGAAAAAACCTCAAATCTCCGATTTTTTCGCTCAAAACGTGTTTGAACATCAACATTACAACGTTAATTGACAGCTAATGCAATTGACAACCGTTTTAGTTCAAATTTTTCGGATCAAAGTAAAAATAAAACATAAAACCCTAGCTCTATAAATAGAAGAAGAAAAAAAAACGAAAATAGAGGACAAAAAAGCAAAGAAAAGAAAAATAAAAAAAGCATTTGATATTCAAAAAGTCAAGAACTTCCATTCCCACAAATCAATTTTGTCAAAACCCATCGTTACGGACGTTCTTGGCTAAATTAGAGTTCACCGGAGTTCTTACTTATCGGCCAAATCTTTGCCGGAGCTCCATCGGTTTTCTTCCGCGTTTCATTCCCGCCGATCCTTCGCCATTGCGGATCGTCGGCCAATTTCCAGCATGCGTCCCAGTGCCTGCACGAAATCCATCAAGACACTGAAGGTCAATTTCGGATAAATCAACGCAAGCCCTTTGCCGCTCGAACCTGATCCACGCGCATTCATCCTCCTTCACACGCGCGAATCCAATCCTGTAGGTAAGTTCACATTCTGTTCCTAATAATAATAATAATAATAATAATAATAATAATAATAATAATAACTATAGTATGATATTAAAAATAGGAAATTAAAGAATAAGAAAAATGAAAATAATTAGTATATGATTATATTTTCAAAATTTGTTATGAATATATTGTGTTTTTATTTAAAAAAAAAAGATTTTCAAAATATGTAAAATTAGTATTAGTTTGAATCATGATAGTATAGCCATTATAGTTAATTTTTTTTTTGTCAATGAATGTTGGTCTCATAAACTTGTTCTAAAAAACGTTGAATTGAAATTTAGGGTTCATTTTTTGCCATGATCGATCTTGCTATGATAGTATAATCCTTGCACCTTTTCTTTGTGATATCATTTTGTAATATTATGATTTTGTCAAATTTTGAATAATGAGATCTTGCAAATATTTGACATAAAAATTGTATTGATAACTTAATGAAAATCTTGATTTGGCTAAAGTTGGTTTATACCATGATTTTGAAATTATTAAAAGAACCTGATTTCATTATCAATATGCAATGTAATTAGAAACGTTGATATAATGTTGATATCATGTATGAAGTTTACCTACGTTATTGAATATGAGTTCATCTTGATATCTTTTATTAATTTTATATATGGTGATATATTGATTTAATTAATGTGCTTGACAATTGCCATGATATATAATTTTAAATCCATTATTCAAAATCTTTTTATCACTTAGAAAAGTCAATTTTTATAAAATTGTTAAACATAACTCGATAGTCCTTTTTGCATTAATATAGTAATGATTTTGTTTTCTTGTGATAAAATTGAATTTATATATATATATATATATATCATGTTAGGTATGTGTTCATAGAATTACATTAAGATCTTGTTATTGATAATATACCTATAATCATGCCCTAATCATAAGGAATATATGAAATTTTTTTTTAATTTTAGGTTTACAATATTTGAATTGTGTGATCATGTATGATGATTAGTCATTAATATTCCTTTTATGCCATGATGTAGTGATGACCTTGATTGTAATAATATTGAATTTTATGATTTCACCATATATGAAACCACATTGAAATCTTGCCCTTCATAATGCAATTTCAATGATATATAAATCTTGATTATGCCATGATATTGCTTTGTTGAAATTAGCTTGTTAAATATTGATATTCCTTATAATATTTTTATTCTTGATGATATGTATGATCAATCGATATGCATGATATGTGGTTATGATTTCTTGTTCAAAATTTTTGTCACCTAGAAAAATCCGATTTTCAAAAAATTGCTAAAACCTAACTTAATAGATTTAGGGTTCATGTTAAAATATATATATATATATATATATATTTTTCATAAAATTAACAAACTTAATGAACTTAAAGCGAAAAGATTTCGAAAAATTTTTAAATTAACCAACAAACTAAATTTTTCTAAAAGAACTACGTGTGGTCTGATCCTAATTAGAAGGTACGTAGGCACCTAAATGGCGACTTAAAATATGTAAAAAATTTATTTTTGCGAATTTATTTGATTTTTTAGTTTAGTTTAGAATATATGAATAGTGATAGAATTTGATAAGATTTGATTAATTTGAATATTTCAAGTTTTTTTAGATTATATATGATTATTGATGGAATTTGATTAGTATTTTTGTGCATATTAGACATATGTTTAATTAATTAGATCCTGATAAATAGTTTAGATTTTGAAATTAGGGTTTAAAAGAAAGCAATTTAAATATGAAAATTTAAAGTGGTAACCGTTTAGGTTTTAATAAGTTAGCCCCCGAACTCAAGTTAATTTCTGGTTCTCGTTTTCAAAAAACGATTTTTTTCGCAGATCAGTAGCAAAGCCAAAATCAACCTACCCATTGGTTTTGGTTTATTTTTTCTCGACTTTAGTCGAGTGGCGACTCCAAAATAGTTTAAAAATTCAAAATTTCCTTTAATTCTTAGTCGAGGATTCGTATTGAATGGGTTAGGGTTTAGTACAAATCGGATTAAAGGAAATTGAAAAACCAGGCTCGACAGCTTGGCGACTCCACTGGGGACGCTTTTTAGAGGGCTAGCCACTTTATGCTTTTCATATAAATTGCTTTCTTTTAATATCTTGTATATTTGTAGATATTTGTGCTAACCGTGTGCTTATGTGTAGATTTTATCTATATAGAGTTATTGGAGGGGATATTTACTTTTGAAAAAAAAAATGTGTGCTAGATGTGGTCAAACCCGGGCCACCTTAGGTAAACTTAGGACAAGAGGCACCAATAGGTCTCGGGTGTTGTGGTTACCCACCATTCGAGACACGAATTAGCCTCCCACTTCGGTTAATGTGGCCCATGGCCCATTAATTGGGGGACCTTTAGAAGCCACCCTTCTTGCATTCACTACATGAAGGAGATGATGATCAAGCTTTGTAGCCAATCAAAATGTTTTTAAAAATTTCCTTACAAAACAAAAGCTGAATTTATAGGAGTTAACTTTCCTTGTAATCCATTATGTGAATGTGTCTTGTAAAATCCTTGTAACCTCGTTTTGTCTTTGTATTCAGTTTAATGTACCATGTAAATATATACCGTGTTGTAACACATCTCTTTGTAATATGTAGATTAAGGAAATGGCAGCTAGTCTGTGTAATGGCAACATATGGGCCCGTTTTATTCCCGAGATCCATATTCATGAGCCTACTAGTCCGATGCCCATTTTGAACAAGTGGTTACAAACTTTCAAGCTAGAACAAAGAAGATTCATTGAAGACCGTTTGGGACCTATTCTTTCTCTACCAAAGGTCCAAGTCCGTTCATCTTTTTAGGGCCTTGGTTTACTTATGGAATGATGATGAGGCCGCCTTTTGTCTTGGTGAGCACACTTTGAGTCCTACTATTGAGGAATACACGAGGCTTCTTCAAGCTCCACCAACTCATGCAGGAATATATGCTCCTCAGCTTAGTAAAGGGCCGTCAGCTTGTTCAACTCCTTTTTAGGGATTAAGAAGACCGATGTGTCTAAAGCTCTCAAGAACTGTAATTTGGTCTCCATTCGGCTTTCTGATTTATTCAAGTGGTTTGGATCTCCAAATAGTTACAAAGACAATAAGCCTTTTATGGAGGTGTAGTAACATGGGAGCAAAATCGCATCAACACCTTTATAGCTTCGTATTTGGTACTATCCTCTTCCCGAATGGGGACCTTTTCATCCACTATCGGGTATTAGAATTAGTGGACTAGTTTTTAGCGGGAAAGTCTTATATCCCGGCCTTTTGCTGAACAAAATAGATCTCTCAACCATCTGAAGAAAAGAGGCCATGGGAAATTCAAGTCTAGTATGGCACTCTTGATAGTATGCTTTGCAAGCCACACTAGAGATTATGGGAGCAATTTGAGTCCGGCTTGCCACATTAGAGACAGTTATGATCTTATTTTAAGCTTTAGTGAAAGAGTTTGCATTCAAGATCTTCCAAAGATGATGAATGGGTGCACTTACTCCAAGATCTAGAAGCTCACAATTTCCTTTGGGTTGCTAAATGGTGCCATTCTCCTACGGCAATAACCGAATGTAGGGAATATGCAGCAATTCCCTTGATTGGTTTGACCGGGTCCACGGGATATTATCCGGCTCGTGTGATAAGACAATATGGAGCACTTCAAGATATAACTAGCAAGCCATCATTAAAGGAGTTACTATGGAATATGATGACCCGAGTGTTCCTTCGGCACAAAAAGAGAGAAGGCTAGGGTTGATACAAGCCAAATGGGAGACAAGAGAAATCAAGACGATCTATGATAGACCTATTAATACTGAGACGAAGAAATACCGAGCCACTAAAGAATACATCCTCAGCCAAAGGGCAAAAGTGAACGAGTTGGAATCTCAAGCTCCCGAGATGAAGAAGAAGGATCGAGAGATGGAAAAGGAAGTTCAAAGTTCTCAAGGCAAGGTTCAAGCACTTGAAGCTCAACTGAGGATGGCGAAGAGGATTATCGAGGAGCTGAAAGACCGTTCAGAGTGTCCTAACAAGATTAAGCGTTTGGTTTAGGACAAAATTTTCTTTGTTTAGCTTTTCGGTTTTGTCCATGTATTTGACCCCTTGAGTAAATTCAGCTTTAATGAAATAAAATGGTTTTTTTACGACAAAGCTTCTTCATCATCTCAATTTACATGCGCATGCGTTTTTCTTTTCCATATATATTCTTGTCTCTACATGTTCTTGTACATTCTTTGCTACCTGTTTATTTATTTTTGTATATATATTAACCGCTAACCGTTTGCTCATTTTGTTGAGAATCATATAATAAATATATAATAATATATACTTTTTCTTCACTAAACTATGGAAATTTTGTTTTTGAACATAACAGTTTCTAAAAGATAGCTCCTAAACGGTCAAACCCGGTTCGAAGTCCGATCATCATTAAGTCTAAATCCAGAATGGCTAGCAACAACGACAATAATTCTGGTAATTCGAATGCAATGTCCGAGCAAAGGCTCACTACTTTGGAACAAATGGTATTCCGAAGGCCGAACAAATGAATCTTCTCACGCAAAACCTTAAGGCCCCTCAAGATACTACCGCAGGACATTCGAGGTAAAGAAAAGGACTGATGGTCAAACTATTGAGGAACAAGTAATTAATCATGAACCATTAGCCATTGTCGAAACCGATTCTTCTGAGTTTAAGAAGGAAATTGAGGCTCAAAACAAAGAAATGGAGAAAAGGCTTCTTTCTCAATTCAATGAGAAACTTAAAATTTTTGAGAAAATGGAAGGATTTGATCAAACTGGAATCACAAGCTTTCCTACAATCGAAGCAGGAGCTTTCCCTGAAAAGTTCAAGATTCCCGACTTTGAAAAGTATGATGGTACTGGTTGTCCAAAGTTGCATACTAGGCTCTATGTGAGGAAGATGAGCCGGTACACTCAATATGAGCAATTCATGATCCAAACTTTTCAGGATAGCCTTACAGTCCAGCTTTAGCATGGTATGCTCATTTGGATCTTGATGAGATTAATACTTGGGACAAATTGGCTAGGGCTTTCTACAATCAATATAAGTTCAATATTGAAGTGGCCCCTTCTATGTGGGATTTAAGTAATATGAGGAAGAAGAAAGATGAGTCCTTTAAGGAATATGCTCAAAGATGGAGATCAATGGCATCTATGGTATCTACCCCTATCCTGGAGAAAGATTTGACATTCACTTTCATCAATACTTTAGAAGAACCGTTCTTTACTCATCTCATTGGACACACTACTGCTAATTTCTCTAAGATAGTATTGGCCGGGTGCAGAATTGAAAGTGCCATTATTACTGGGAGGATCTACATAGAGAAAAAGGCTACGAATTTCAAGTACTCCAACAAACAAAGGGAAGGATACCACTGTTAGGCTAGTCAACTCAACCCCATACACTAAACCTACTCAATCCTACACCTACCAACAAACCCCAAACACTAATCAACCCTTCACCCGGTCACAACAACCACAATCCCAAAACTAACCATTCAATAGACCCAAAAGACAATTCACCAAAATTCCGTATCCTTTAGCCAAGTTCTAGCCCGGCTTAAAGCCGATAATCTGATCACCTTTGAAACACCTAGAGAAGACCACAAACCCAGATACTATAACCCCGAGCAAAAATGTGATTATCATTTGGGGCAAATAGGTCATTCTACTGACTATTGTTGGAGGCTTGGAACAAGATTCAAGACCTCATTGATGCTAAACTGGTCCAACTAGATTTCATTGAAACCTCGACCCCTAATGTCAACACCAATCCTCTCCCAAACCATGGGCCCACGATCAACATGGTCACGATTGAAGAACCTGAGCTTTTTATCGGAATGATCCAGTCCAATCCAAAGAAGATAGTTATCCAATGTCAAGGAGAGCAGAAAGAAGCCATATGAGGTGAAATCGATGAGGTATCAATTCCATGTACCCATTGCCGAAAGACTATAAAGCCGCCCCGTTCAACTTCAAGCTGTTAATCAAGTTCCTAGGCCCATGGTCGGAAAACTTGGGAAATCTTCAGAGCCAATGAGAGAAAACATTGGCAGAGGAATTCTTCCCACTAAGAAAAGATAAGAAAAAGGAGGAGGAATCTGATGAGAAAACAGCCTTGACCAAGATTATGAAGATAAGTGATTATAAGATTGCTGATCAACTCGCTAAAGTCCCGGCTCAAATATCCTTAATGGGTTTGTTAATGACTTCTGAAAAACACCGGGAGGCCTCTTTAAGATACTCCAACAAATCAAGGTTCCCGAAGGTGTTGCTACTGAAACAATGGAACATGTAGTAAATTCAGTATTTGCTTTGGACCAAATCTCTTTCTCACCTGATGAGTTGGGAGCAGAAGGCACTCAACACAGCCCCTATTCATAATGGCCAAATGTAATGGAATGATTGTAGCCCGAGTCCTCATCGATAATGGGTCGTCTTTGAATGTTTGTCCATTGGCTACTTTGAACTTACTTGGTATCGATGCATCTAACCTCGGTCCAGTTCTACTATTGTTAGAGCTTTTGATGGATCCAAGAGCATATCAGGAGAAATAGACTTGGAAGTTACTATTGGCCCACAAGACTTTACTATTCCGTTCCAAGTTCTAGACATACCAAGATCATTCAATTTGTTGCTTGGAAGGCCTTGGATTCACTCAGCTGGGGCAATACCGTCTAGTCTGCATCAGATGGTCAAGTTTATAACAAATGGACAAATCGTTACGGTGCTAGGAGAACAAGACCATGCTATCTTCAAAGACACTGCTATACCCTATATTGGCGAAGAAGGATCCGAAGACTTTGGTTTACAAATCTTTGAAGAAGCCAATATGATTCAAAAAGAGGGACATTTAGGGACATTTGGACTGGGATATGTCCCTACTCCGGTTGAGATAGAAGAGATGAAAAAGAAAGCCCGAAAGAAGAAAGGAGAAGAATGGTATAATACCCCTATCGAGTCTCCAGATATCAAAGTCACATTCCCACAACCGGCTCATGTCCAGAAACCAGACATTGCATCAGTTATGGAGCCTTCTTGCAGCTCCCATCCAGTTCGGGAGTTGAATAATTGGTTCACTATCCCCTTAATAACTCTAGGGTTACCTTTGAGTAAGGGTTGAATTCATGAAGGGTTTTTATGTTTTGTTTCTTTTATCAATTGCTCAAATGTACTCCATGAATCATAGTCATTAATAAAGATTCTTTGTTCTCTTTCTCTTTTCCTCACATTTCTTCTTTTTCTCTTTCTTTACCTTGCCTTTTTTCAGATCTGATGATAATGGTGAAAGTAAGAGATATCTTGCGCCGATAGATAACGAAAATACTGATATCATTTCTAACCCTAATGAGTTAGTCGTTGAACATGACATTAGTGATCACACTGGGATAGAAAAGTTGGCAAAAATATGAACAAGGCAGAATTGAGATCAGTGAACCTACAGAAGTAGTGAATATTGGAACTGAAGATGAGCCTAAAAATTTGAAAATAGGCACCACCTTATCCGCTGAGCAACGAGAAAGATTGATAAGATTATTGACTGATTACTTAGACGTGTTTGCATGGTCCTACGAAGATATGCCTGGTTTGGATACCTCTATAGTGGTTCATAAATTACCAACTAAAGCAGATATCAAACCAAAGAAGCAAAAATTAAGACGATTTAGACCAGATATCTTGCTCAAGATTAAAGAAGAAGTAAAGAAATTGTTGGAAGTCGGTTTTATAGAGGTATCCGATTATCCTGAATGGGTGGCTAATGTGGTCCGGTACTTAAAAAGAATGGAAAGGTTAGAGTTTGTGTAGACTTTCGATTTAAACCAAGCCACGCCCAAAGATAATTTCCCCTTACCTCACATAGATGTCTTGGTGGATAATACGGCTAGAAACCATCTATTTTCATTCATGGATGGCTTTTCGGGATATAATCAGATTAAAATGGCAGAAGAGGATAAAACTAAGACAACCTTCATTACTACTTGGGGAACATTTGCTACAAAGTCATGCCTTTCGGCCTTAAAAACGCGGGGCAACATATCAAAGGGCGATGGTCACCTTGTTTCATGACATGATGCATCAAGAAGTCGAAGTATATGTAGATGATATGATTGCTAAGTCTAAGGAAGATGAGGATCATGTGGAAATATTGAGGATTATTTGATAGATTACGGAAATTCCATCTTAAGTTGAATCCCGAAAAGTGTACATTTGGGGTGACCTCAGGGAAGTTGTTGGGATTCGTAGTCAGTCAACAAGGAATAGAAGTTGACCCGGATAAAGTTAAAGCCATACTTGAATTGCCTCCCCGAAGACGATCAAAGAGGTCAGGGCATATTAGGACGCTTGAATTACATTGCTCGGTTTATATCTCAATTAACCGACAAATGTCGCCCTCTATTCAAGTTGTTGAGGAAAAATGCAGCTATTGATTGGGATAAAGATTGTCAAGAAGCATTTGATGAAATCAAAAATCTATGATGAATCCACCAGTGTTAGTAGCACCAACACCTGGTCGCCCTCTTTTCCTATATTTGACGGTACTTCCTGAATCAATGGGAGGTATGCAGGAGAAAGATGAAGATGGGAAAGAACGGGCTATTTACTATTTGAGTAAGAAATTCACTGAAGGAGAACAGAAGTATACTGAAGTGGAAAGAACCTGTTGTGCCGTGGTGTGGATCATGCACAGACTGAGACAATATACATTGTATTATTCTATCGAGCTTTATACGAAACATGATCCGTTGAAGTATTTGGCTCAGAAACCAGGGTTGATTGGGAGAATTTCCAAATGGCAGATGTTGTTATCAGAATTTGATATCACTTATGTGAATCAAACTCAGTTAAAGGTCAAGCACTTGTAGATCAACTAGCCGAAAACCCGGTTGAAGATAAGTGGCTGATGGAGAAGCTCAATTCCCGGATGAAGGCATATTGCTGGCAGATAAAGAATCAGAACAGTCCACTTCTAAATGGAAGTTATACTTTGATGGAGCAGCTAATGTATGCGGATGTGGAATTGGGGCAGTCTTAATATCACCAGATGGTAAACAATACCCGCTTCAGCAAGATTGACTTTCCCTTATACTAATAATGTGGCAGAATACGAGGCTTGCATCATGGGCCTCAAGATGGCACTTGACATGGAAATAGATGATCTTGAAGTATATGGAGACTCCTCTCTCATCATCTTTCAAACACGAGGAGAATACAAGACGAAGGATGCAAAATTGGTGCCTTATCATCAATACTTACTAGAATTGGCACAAAATTCAAAGAAATATCATTCACTTATATGCCAAGAAACCAGAACCAGTTCGGGATGCATTAGCCACATTAGCATCTATGATTCAATCACTGATGGAGTTGAGATCCAGCCCTTAAAGGTTCGCATTGAGGAAGAACCGGCATTTTGCTTGAATACCGAGGAAGTCCCAAGAAAGCCTGGTATGCTAATATCAAAGAATTCCTCCAAGATGGCAAATACCCTGAAAATGCTTCAACTAAGGAGCGAAGAACACTAAGACGCTTAGCAGTTCATTTCATGCTCAGTGGTAATACATTATACAAAAAATCATTTGATACTACTCTCTTGAGATGCGTAGATGAGGCGGAAGCAGATATGTTGATGAGGGAAGTCCATGAAGGGATATGTGGACCTCACATGAATGGATATATGCTAGCTAAAAAGATTATGAGGATGGGTACTTCTGGATAACTATGGAATCAGATTGTATTAAACACGTGAGACATTGCCACTTGTGCCAATATACTCCAACAAGATGAATGCTCCTCCAAAGAATTGCAGTCATTATCTTCACCTTGGCCCTTCTCAATGTGGGGTATGGACATGATAGGACCAATTTCGCCAAAAGCCTCAAATGGTCACGATTTATATTAGTGGCATCGACTATTTTACTAAATGGGTTGAAGCATTCTCATACGCTAATGTTACCAAAGGAGTAGTTGTCAAGTTCATCAAGAGAGATATCATAGCCAGTAGTCTAAATGGGTTGAAGCATTCTCATACGCTAATGTTACCAAAGGAGTAGTTGTCAAGTTCATCAAGAGAGATATCATAGCCAGATATGGAGTCCCTGATACAATCATTACAGACAATGGTACCACATTTGAAC
>JAMXBD010005040.1:0-29933 GCA_024138025.1 Combretum micranthum
CAGTTCAGAGAGGGAGATTCAGTATTGTTATACAATTCGAGATTAAGGTTGTTCTCAGGCAAACTTAGATCTAGGTGGTCTGGACCGTTTACTGTCAAAAGAAATTTTCCATATGGAACAGTAGAGCTCACACACCCGGAGAAAGGAACTTTTAAGGTCAATGGTCAGAGATTAAAAATTTATCATGAAAAAGTTGACATGGGTGAAGGTAGGGAGGAGTTAAGGCTTCTCCAAGTAGAAAATTATTTGTGAAGTATTGACAATTGCCAAGCTAGAGACAATAAACTAGCATGTATTGTTATTGTTATATGAATGTTAGACTAAATTCTATTATTATCTCTTTATATGTGTGTTTAGTAGATCTTCTATGTATTTATTCGCGTATGATATTATATATATATATGTATGTTTATGAGTATATAAGTATGCATGTGGAAAATATATATTTATATATTATTATTATAAAAAAAAAGAGAGAGGAATCACGCTGATATGTACGGGCGTACATTAATAGTCAGGGAAGGGTCAAGTGCAAACAGAAGCCAGTACGCCCCTCTGTACGGGCGCGATTTTATACAGACTTGTTCCAAAATGGCACCCGAGATCAGCACGCCCCTTTTGTACGAGCGTACGTCATACATAATAAAGAATGGGCCATTCCAGAGTATACCAAAGGGTTCTGTACGGGCGTACATCATGAAATGTGATGAACCTGCTTTTGTTCCTAAGCAACCAAGACCATTTGTACGGGGGTACACAAGCAAGCAGGGGACGCTTAACTAGATCAGAATCCAGCACGCCCTATTGTACGGCCGTGCAACCCTGCAGCCAGGTAAGTTAGTTCAACTAGTACGACCGTACTTCCAGGTTTGTATCTACTTATATATATATATATATCCTCTGTTTGACTTCATTTTAAAACCCATTGTCTTTACATTTCATTCCTTCGTGTCTCTTCCACTCTCTCAATACAACTCGGATACTAAGGGCTATAATTTTTTTTTACCCAAGTCTTTACTTTAGCACCACTACATTGGATCCAAAGACAAGTATGAATTCTTCCTTCTCTATTCTTGTCTTGTATTTGTCTGTCCATGTTATAAGATTAGGGTTAAGTCGTTTTGTACATACTCATTGTTAAGATTATAACTTTCTTTTGGAATCATTATATGTTAATTCAATAGAGTTGTACATTGCTTTTGTTATATTGAATTCTATTAACCCTAATTTCGACAACATGTTCATGTAAACCCTAACATTGTAACATTCCTATATACTAGTATTGATTCGATATTTGAAATTCCTAACCTATGAATTAGGTATTTTGCTTTGAGTAACTTATATTGGGATTGGATTGTATTAGGGAGTGATTACAATGTTGGTTCATCATAAAAGAATATAAGATTGAAACATGCTCATAAAGTGTTTGTTGAAATGCCAATACTTAGAACAAGCCCAATTTTTCTCAATCGAGTCGCATATTTCTACATTACGCTTGATTCATCTTATTAATTTGATTTTCTCAATAAGACTCCATTGTTTCATGGATTGTTCATATCTAAATGTTTTTTTTCATATTTCTTAAACAATGATATATGGTGGATGGGATGTTTGTTAGATACTTAGATAAAATATCCTTCACAAATGCTACCTTTGAACTAATATGTAATATTTATATACTAAGGTGAGTTTATGCGAGGATAACTAATCCAATGGTAATATGAATTACATAGAGGTTGATGTTAAGTAATATCTTAGTTTTAGTAGCTAGAGTCGTTTGTAATATCTAAGGTTGTTTGAGGGGTTATTAGGATAACTCTGATAAACGTTTTGATGAATTTAAATCTATTTCTTTTCAGGTATGGCTCCCAAGAAAAGTAATCCTAGACCCTCACAAAAGGCTACTCAACAACCTAAGCGGCCCCGAATGAAATATGCAAAGAATGCTGGCTCCTCTAGCACTTCTGTTCCAATTCCTCCAGGATTAAAAGTTGAAGACCAACCGGCTTATCAACAATTTCATCAGAAAAAAGGTGATCAAGCCTAATGGGATTTTAGATTGGGATGTATTGAAGACATATGGGTTGGTGCCGGCAATGAGACGATTGCTAGAAGATCCTGCTTGGTTGAGGCTTTTTAGCCTTCAAGAAACGGCTTACCAGGTTACGACCTTAGCTTTCCTTACATCCTATTCTATGGAGAAGCGGAATATAGGTAGAATGTTGAAATTCAAGGTGAACTTTTATGCATTTGGAGCATATCATTCCATTTCAATGAGGAAGTTCATAAAAGCTATGGGTCTATATACGAAGGAAGAGATGAATGACCCGAAGTTTAATTCTTTACCTATATTGATGCCTTCGGGAATTACAATAAAAGAAGTTTGGCGGTCAATTTCTAGGGAAAAAGTTTTCAGACCAAGCCGAACCAAGGCATCAACTATGCTTTGGACAAGTCACGAGTGTTCCATTACATCTTGGCTAAGACACTAAACTCTAAGATGGACACTGCGGGTACGGTTACAAAGGAAGATATCTTGCCTTTGACGAGTGCTATTCGGTCTTACAGGGTCAATGTTGGAGTGTTGGTAGCCTATGCAATCAAACACCAAGCTGGGTCAAAGATGAATGGAATATATGTGGGTCAAATGATCACCGTATTTTGAAGAATTTGAAGCTTTGGCCTAAAAATTCTTCTCAAAAACCAAAGGATGGAGTGGCACAATCCAAGGGGATCACACATGCTCCATTTCAGCAATGGCGAACTGCTAAGGTTGATGATCCTTCCTTTAATGCTGAGGCACCTGGAGCTCAGCCACAATTAGTATCCCACTCGAGTTTTCAATAAGGAATTTAGCACATTTGGAGGCTGATGTGGCAGTTATCAAGGCCGATGTAGTAGAAATTAAAAAGAACCAAAGTATTATATTAAGTCTGCTCACAAAATTGGCCGAAAATGCAGGATTAGCGATTTCCTCTTGTTTTAGTGGGGCCTCCAGACCTGAGCAACCAAGTGAGGACCTCCCAAGCTCCAGTGCACCACCAGTATCTCAAGAAGATATCCCTCCAGTCACTGAACAAATGGATCCACTAGCAGGGTTGGATTTAGAAGCATTGAAGGTAGGGGAGACATATGAAAGTTCTGATGCAGAATCGTCTGGGGATGAAGAGATGGAGGAAGAAGGTGAAGAAGAAGGTGAAACTGATGGAAGTGATTCTTCGGATGATGAAGAGGAAGAGGATGTCCAAATACATTTCTGATTTTATTTCATTTTCCAGGACCTAATGACTCATGTTGTTCCTAGTTTTTACTTTTAATTTTATGCATTCAACTGTGTTTAATGCTTTTGTTTGTTTTGATTAATGCTGTATTGATGGCACAGTCTTTCATTTTGATCATGGTTTTGGATGATGTATATGCTGGAATTCCATGAATGTAAAGACAGTTTCGGAAACAAATCGGCCTACAAAATTCAGGGGAGTTCACTTCTCATTGCTACTTTGTTTTTCTTTTCTTTTATCCTAATTGAGACATTGAGGACAATGTCTCTAATAAGTGTGGGGAAGGGAGCATGTAAGCATGCTAAATGAAGTGTTTGTCTTAAATGATGATAATGAATGCTTGTTAAGATTTATCTCTATACTTGAGTAATGAAAATTGTTTTGTTGTGGTGTTGATGATTTCATAAATGTTGGAATAATGAAGTTCTTAGAAGTTAAGATGCAATTGTTTCTAAGGTTATAGTAGCAATGTGAAATCATAATGGGGCAGTCTTACTCATGTTTTAATTTAGAATTTTGCATCTAAATAACATATGACTACAAGTGTATTATCAATAATTATTACTGCCATTAAGTAGCATGAAGAGAATAATGAAATGAATTACCATTAGTGTACAGTTCAAATGATACTTATCACTTGATGATTTCTCCAATTTTATTAATTTTTCTCTCCTTTTTTAAAAAAAAAATAAAAATAAAAATAAATAAAAAATAAATAAAGATTGAAGTGATTGAGGTTCGATGGGGTCCCTTTAAAACCTAGTCACCTAAGGTCGTCCGGCTTGGATTGATTGACCAAGGATGTCACTTCAACATTCAATAAATCTTATAACTCGGATAAGTAAGTCCGAGGGTACTTATCCGAGGGATGCCCTTTTTAAGGAAATAACATCTGTTAACCTGAGTGATGAGCTCGGGATTATCGACTGAAAGTCTGCTACATGGGTTATAGGATATATATAATATATATATTTATATCATCAATTAAAGGAGAGAAAAATATATATAAAGGAGAGAAATTCAGGGGATTGGTTGATGTCTATGCTGTCACTAAGGAATTAAACTCAATGATTGGTGGTAGTAATTAGTTTGAAAATTAATGAAATAAGAGATGAAATATCTGAATTATTACTTGTGGTCATGTGTTTATTTTTATGTTAAAAATCTAACTTAAATAATGAGAGTAAAGATTGACTCATTGTGATTAGCTTTGAAACTCTAGCTTGAGGAATAAAGCATTTAAGAGTAGATAAAATGAAATCCTTTAAAACCCAACATTAAAATACACCATGAGTATTATATGTTTTTCAATTATTTTATCAGCTTCTTGCTTGAGGACAAGCAAGGCTTAAGTGTGGGGATATTTGATAGGCACAATTTATCATCATTTTAATTGGCAAATTGGGTCTATCTTATAGTATATTGGTGGGATTCTTAACAATTAGGCACTTAATTAGTATATATATATATATATATATATATTTCAGGTCAATTTTGAACACATTTGTAATACAAGGAAGAAATATGTGGAGAATCCAATCAAATTCAAGCAAAGGAGCAAGGAGCACAAAAGGAGTCCAGATGTACGGCCGTACAATTATCAAAATGGAGAAAATACGAAGGCAGTGGCTAGTACGGGGTCTTGTACGCCCGTACATGAAGTGATGAGGAAGGGAAATGAAGGAGATTCATGCTTGCACGCCCGTACACACTTGAAGAATGATTCCAGTACTTAGTACTCTCTTTTTGTACGCCCGTACATGATGCAAATTGTCAAAGAAAATGTGCATTGTACGGTCGTGACTCTAGGAAATGGGTCATTAATATTTTCCTACGTGTTCTTGAAACAGTATGACTGTTGAACACATCGTTTGTTTTAGTAAAAAGTCGTGTTTTTAGACACCACACCCATTGAATATAAAGGAGGGGGATTCATTCTGAAGAGAGATATATATGATATCATATAGGGAGAAGTAGAAAATCTAGGAGTGAGTGGAAGTATAGTTGGGATTCCAAGAAGAACTCGAGAGAAAGACTTGGATCCAAGTGTTCGTGTGTGTACAAATATCTACGTTATCATAATTCAAAGGGGTTTTTCACTTTCATTTCTGATTTTATTTCATTTTCCAGGACCTAATGACTCATGTTGTTCCTAGTTTTTACTTTTAATTTTATGCATTCAACTGTGTTTAATGCTTTTGTTTGTTTTGATTAATGCTGTATTGATGGCACAGTCTTTCATTTTGATCATGGTTTTGGATGATGTATATGCTGGAATTCCATGAATGTAAAGACAGTTTCGGAAACAAATCGGCCTACAAAATTCAGGGGAGTTCACTTCTCATTGCTACTTTGTTTTTCTTTTCTTTTATCCTAATTGAGACATTGAGGACAATGTCTCTAATAAGTGTGGGGAAGGGAGCATGTAAGCATGCTAAATGAAGTGTTTGTCTTAAATGATGATAATGAATGCTTGTTAAGATTTATCTCTATACTTGAGTAATGAAAATTGTTTTGTTGGTGTTGATGATTTCATAAATGTTGGAATAATGAAGTTCTTAGAAGTTAAGATGCAATTGTTTCTAAGGTTATAGTAGCAATGTGAAATCATAATGGGGCAGTCTTACTCATGTTTTAATTTAGAATTTTGCATCTAAATAACATATGACTACAAGTGTATTATCAATAATTATTACTGCCATTAAGTAGCATGAAGAGAATAATGAAATGAATTACCATTAGTGTACAGTTCAAATGATACTTATCACTTGATGATTTCTCCAATTTTATTAATTTTTCTCTCCTTTTAAAAAAAAAATAAAAAATAAAAATAAATAAATAAATAAATAAAGATTGAAGTGATTGAGGTTCGATGGGGTCCCTTTAAAACCTAGTCACCTAAGGTCGTCCGGCTTGGATTGATTGACCAAGGATGTCACTTCAACATTCAATAAATCTTATAACTCGGATAAGTAAGTCCGAGGGTACTTATCCGAGGGATGCCCTTTTTAAGGAAATAACATCTGTTAACCTGAGTGATGAGCTCGGGATTATCGACTGAAAGTCTGCTACATGGGTTATAGGATATATATATATATATATATTATTTATATCATCAATTAAAGGAGAGAAAAATATATATAAAGGAGAGAAATTCAGGGGATTGGCTGATGTCTATGCTGTCACTAAGGAATTAAACTCAATGATTGGTGGTAGTAATTAGTTTGAAAATTAATGAAATAAGAGATGAAATATCTGAATTATTACTTGTGGTCATGTGTTTATTTTTATGTTAAAAATCTAACTTAAATAATGAGAGTAAAGATTGACTCATTGTGATTAGCTTTGAAACTCTAGCTTGAGGAATAAAGCATTTAAGAGTAGATAAAATGAAATCCTTTAAAACCCAACATTAAAATAGTAACACCATGAGTATTATATGTTTTTCAATTATTTTATCAGCTTCTTGCTTGAGGACAAGCAAGGCTTAAGTGTGGGGATATTTGATAGGCACAATTTATCATCATTTTAATTGGCAAATTGGGTCTATCTTATAGTATATTGGTGGGATTCTTAACAAATTAGGCACTTAATTAGTATATATATATATATAATATATATTTCAGGTCAATTTTGAACACATTTGTAATACAAGGAAGAAATATGTGGAGAATCCAATCAAATTCAAGCAAAGGAGCAAGGAGCACAAAAGGAGTCCAGATGTACGGCCGTACAATTATCAAAATGGAGAAAATACGAAGGCAGTGGCTAGTACGGGGTCTTGTACACCCGTACATGAAGTGATGAGGAAGGGAAATGAAGGAGATTCATGCTTGCACGCCCGTACACACTTGAAGAATGATTCCAGTACTTAGTACTCTCTTTTTGTACGCCCGTACATGATGCAAATTGTCAAAGAAAATGTGCATTGTACGGTCGTGACTCTAGGAAATGGGTCATTAATATTTTCCTACGTGTTCTTGAAACAGTATGACTGTTGAACACATCGTTTGTTTTAGTAAAAAGTCGTGTTTTTAGACACCACACCCATTGAATATAAAGGAGGGGGATTCATTCTGAAGAGAGATATATATGATATCATATAGGGAGAAGTAGAAAATCTAGGAGTGAGTGGAAGTATAGTTGGGATTCCAAGAAGAACTCGAGAGAAAGACTTGGATCCAAGTGTTCGTGTGTGTACAAATATCTACGTTATCATAATTCAAAGGGTTTTTCACTTTCTTTTCTGATTTTATTCATATTGTATGTGCAGTCCATTATCGTTATGTTTGTTCCATATTGGTGTTCGTATCCCAGCATGCATGAATAGTGATTAGGGTGTTACGAAGTCATATTAACATGAATTGTATATGTATTTGTTATTAATCTTTTTAATTACGAATTTCTAGTGATGGGTCTTCAATAAAGTTAGGAAATTGTAGTGCACGACATGATCCTACATCAGATCTCGATGGAAAATGTTGAGAAACAATTCCATCGAGTAGATCTAAATCACTAGAACAAATTACTTCTTGTAATAGAGATATTATTAGGAAATTTGCTGCATGTTTAATGAGATTTTAGGATAATTAGAATAATCTAAATGCAATTCTGCTTTGTCCATCTATTTAAGAGATTTTAATAGACGCAAACGGAATTAGAATTGGTTTATCATGAGAATAAGAACCATGAATTGAGAATCTCTACAGATAAGTACTTAAAAAGGATAATTTGTATTGAAGTTCATTTTGATATGATGGAGTAACCTGCTTTATTGTGAATTAAATTATATTAAAGTTGTGTTTTGCATAGTAATTTAGTAAACCTATGTAATTAATATCGTTTAATTGTTAATCATAGATTAAATTTAGATAATCCAATCAAACTCGATTACTAGATAATAATAAGAGGGCGAGTAGTAGTACTTGTCAGGGCCCCGAGGAATACGACCCATAAACCATTCCTATATTGCAATTGATAGGTGCACTTGCCTACTGTTGATCTGATATTAGGAAAGGATTATTGGATATTAATTATTAAACTCAGATCGGAACACATCAGTATATATATAGGTTCATAACTATTTGTAGTTTTATTCTAAGGCCTTAATTAAGTCCTATATTAACATTCTATTTTCTATTTTTATATCTCTATCTATTTCTATTTGTATAAAAAATCTCGAGGATTACAGAGGGATGTAAAGCTCAAAAGAAAAGGTTTAAAAGCCTGAAAGTTTGAATTTTTTTTTTTCTCAAGGTTATTCTCTAGTGTTCTCTTGGGTTTTGGGTATGAGAAAAATATTGTATTTATATTGTGTGATTGTAATAATTTTCCACATCGGAAATATTTTTCTTGGTTATCTCTTGACAACACCTAAGTTTTTCTCCACTTTCGTAGTTTTCCACGTAAATTCCTGTCTGTTGATTTCTCTATTGATGTTCAATTTGTTTTCTTTCAAAAGTTGATCTAGAAGGTGTAGAAATTTCTTATAATTAATTTAGAGGGATTTTCAAAAATTCCCAACAACTAATATTAGAGCCTACAGGTTACTTTGGTGCAGTGAAGTTTTAGTTGGTATTGTGCACTAAATAGGAAGCATAAAGAAAAATGTTAACAGCCAAGTTTTATATTGAGAAATTTGATAGACGAATTAATTTTTGCTTATAGCAAGTGTGGGTCAAGAATGTATTGATTCAATCTGGATTGCATAAACCTTTGAAAGGGAGATCGATCTCTTTGACTTGCGAGAAGGATTCAGATTTGGATGGTAATGATACTGGAAGCTTAGGAAAGCCTAAAATGAGTGATGAAGATTGGGAAAAGTTGGACATGAAAGCAACCAGTCTAATTCGTCTGTGTTTAACAAAAAAAAATGTTCTTGCTAATGTGATTCGATTATCTACAACAAGGGAGCTTTAGGATAAACTTGAAGAATTGTACTAAACAAAGTGTGTTTTAAATATGTTATATTTGAATGAGCAAATTTATAAATTGCAAATGGAAAAAGGTACAAAAATTTCATATCATCGAAGTATCCCTAATGGGATAATATTTGAATTGGAAACTAATGGAGTTAAAATAGATGATAGGGATAAAGTCTTGTAACTCATCTTGTCTCTTTCACCTTTCTACAAACATATGCAACTCATCTTAATATATGGAAAGAAGACTGTAGTTTTCTCAGAGGTAGCAAACAAACTAATTTCTGAGGAAAGAAGACTAAAAGATGGAGATAATGGTTCTACTGAAAATTTAGTATTAGTATCATTGTAGCACCTCTTTAAGGTTATAGAGCCCCACTACTTCCTTACACCATCGATTTTATAAACATCTTATCTATTTAATACCACTAAAGTCCTACTATATCTATCTCCTTAGTTGTTAATGGTCATATGTTGTGGTGGTTCAAAGTTTAAAGTGATGTTGATGATTGTGTTTCATGGATAGTGGTGGTAATAATGTAAGTATGGAGGTGCTGGCAGATGCGCTAATGCAAGGTGGATGGTGGTGCAGAATTGTACAATCTATTAGTTGGGTGCTCTAATGCAAGGTGAATGGTGAAGGTGTACAACCTACTAGTTATAATGACAAGTAGAGACTTGAAGACATGGGAGTATTAGTAGTGGTGGGGATAAAGTTATTAAGGTGGTGATTGTAGTGTAACTAGGATATACTTAGTAATGGTACGAGAGTGGGATGGTTGGTGGCAATTATAGTAGTAGAAACACATCATGGCAATAACATCATAATGATGGTGGTGGTGATAGAACTATATAACTTATAATTTATATAACATGACATATTATGATATTCAATATGCAATATAATCTTACAATAAATATAACACAATATATTGTGATATCAAACATGCAATATAATTTATATATTAGTTAAGAAATCTCTATTATTAATGTATAAATTATGTGGATTATTTATCAAAAATATAATTTTGCGAAGAGTGAAATTTCCATGCCATTATAAAATCTATTCTTTGATAGGAAGAAATGATTAATGCTAATTAATACAATGTAAAATAAAGGAATGTTTTATAGTGGAAAAAAGTCTCACTTGATTAAAAATAAGAGGTTTTATGGTCAACCCCAATATATAATTATCTATTTTATTTAAATGACAGCCACGTGATAGAAAATGGATGGATACAGCTGTAAGCCAGCACTTAGGCCATCGGCCTTCATGGGCTCAAAAATCGCCCTTTGATGTTTAGGTCACCAGCTTTTCTCCCTAGGCCACCAGCCTTTCCTATTTGAAAAATTAAGAGTTTTTCCAAGTCTTCTATATAACCTAAGCTTTCTCGTACTCCAAAATCATTCTTAATCCATAGAATTCTCTAAAAAATCTCTCTATTTATGATCTTTACATCAAGGGAAATCGAGAATCAAGATTAAGGTGCGTAAGTTATCATCAATTCTTTAGAAATCTAAGGAGTAATCTTTCCCTAAGGTTTTTCCTTTTGGTTTCGAAGGGAAGATTGAAGAAAAACCTTAAGTTTTGTTGATGAGTTGTGTTCTGCAATCAAGAAGGATCAAGATTCAAAGTTCTAGGTAAGTATGAATCTTTTCTATCCTTGTAGTGATATAAAAGTTATATGTTTTGAATCTGGCTTAAATTATATTGAAGGAAGTCATAATTTAGAGGAGTTTTTGGAGAATTTCTATTTTGTTGGAGATTCTGTTGTTTTTACAATCAAAGGAGGTAGGTGTGTACAAACCTAAACTATAGTTCTTTTCATATTAGGGTTTATATGATTGTTTTATGATAACTTATTGAGAATGAGAATTTGTTTATGTGATCAGGTGTATTGGCGAAATTAGGGTTCTGTTCCTAAAAGTTATTTCAAGTATGATCTTACATTGCTTGTTGCTTATGTTTATACGATTAGAAATTTTAATCTGACTAATTATTATCTGGTTTTAAAATTTTGGTTATTGCTTGTCTATGACTAGGTTTACTAGATCAGGAGGACCGTTGCTACTAAGACGGTGCCCTGATAATCTATATGTATCATTGTCCCAAGTAGAGTCGTTCACAGAAATGATTCTGGTAGTTTAGGAGTGGTGCAAAAACGGTACCCAAGATGTGTGGGAGTTCCCAACACTAATATATGTATATATTATTATTTTCGATACTGGTTGTTTTTACAGAGTCATAAAGTTGCTTTGGGTTTAGGGTTAGACAACGAAACCCTAGGCTTTGTTGTTTGCTGGCTAATCAAAGATAATAAACTATGATTGTTGCATTAGTTATTAGGTTGTATGTGAATTTGTTTATTGCTTGTTCATGTGCATGTGCTTGTGGTATGACGTACTGGACCTTTGTACTTATTCCTTTCTAATTTTTTAAGAACAGATGATGATCCCATAGTATTTGATCTTTCTAGATATGATATCTATGCAGACCATGTGGAGGACGATAGTGGACCTGATTATCCTACTGTCCTTTAGAATAATTTGGATCTGAAGATAACTTTTTGAAGACCTTGTCAAGTTTTAAATTGTTTTAATGTTTTTGAAATCTTTTTGAAATACCTTATTGATATTTTAAGTTTGAACTATTTGGTTTTGGTTTATTCCAACTATGTTATCAAGAAGTTCCGTTAGTAAGATATATTTTAAACAAGTACCTTTTTATATGAGAGCTTGATGTTATATTTATAATTGTGGATTAGTGGATTAATAGCCTTAGCATGTCTATCCCTAGTAAAAATACTTGGCAGGTTGTAATGCCTTCAGTTTAAGGCGTTACATACAATATAAAGTTAAAAGCTAGATTAGCCTCATAAAATAATTATTTTTATGCCATGTTTTAAACAAATAAGGGCTTTATGCTATTTCAAAAACTATCTACTCTCTTTCTATTGCCAGTTAGATTTTGGAATTATTCCTATATTTATTTCCATGTAACAAGATTAGAAGAAACATATTTTTGTTTTGCAAATCTTTTTAATAGGGCTATGAAAAAGTTGGATGAAACCATACCAAATTTTTTATTTTTTTTCCAAAATAGTACAACTCACAATAAACAATTTGCAATTCGGTTCAAAACCTCAAATCAAATATAACCGTTTTATATATTTAGAAAAAAATCAAATGTATTGCTTTTTAATTACTTTATTAAATTCAATTTTTTTTTAATTTAGACATGTAACATTCATAAGAATGAAATTAGATTGGTCATGTTATGTTTCAATTATTGTGCTATGTTCATAAATAAGCTAAGTTTTAAGTTTTAGTCTGTGACGTTCAAAACATTATTTTTTCTTATTGATAGTATAATTCTATTACCTAATTATTTATTGATTTATGTAATTGATAATGCATTGATTAGAAACATAAAGATTTGAAATTTGCACCTTATAATGGGATAGATTTAATGCTATGAATGATACCTAAACTTAGACAATACATGCAATTAGATACTTAAACTTTGAAATTGATCAATTTAGTACTAAACTTTGGCATTGATCAATTTAGTACTTGAAATAACTTTTTGTGCATGCCAACAATACCTTCATCAAATTCTTTTAAATACTAAATTGATTAATTCCAAGTTTTTTGAGTCTTAAATTGATTAATTTCAAAGTTTAGGTATCTAATTGCATATTTTATCAAAATTTAGGTATCACTTATGACATTATCCCTATTGGAATAATATGCTCTAGTTTTATAGAGCCCAATATACCATTATAGATTAGGGTAATGTAAGAGAATGAAATTATTATATGGTGATAGTTTTAATAATAGATGAAATATATCTCTGCTATAAGTTTTACGTGTTTATTTAGATAAATAATTAATTTAAAACATTATTGCATATATTTGTATTAATGATAAGAAACATATAATTGAAACCTCTTTATTTAAGAAAAAAATTTATTTCGAACCCCAAAATGAACTATATCAAACCTTTTCATCGATTATGGCCGAAAAAAAAAACCTTTTTTTGGTTAAAAAAATTATGAATTAAATCAGATGGTTAAATTGGAATTAAGAACAAAAACTGAATCATAATGCGAATCAAACCATCAACCATACTTTCTAGTTTTAGTTTTTACAATCGCTTTAGAGTGTGCGTGTGTGTGACTGCCAAACTTCACGGAAACATCATGGACCTTTGTGCTCTTAATGGGTGAGGTTGGGTTTGGTTCCGTCGGCCCGACGCGAATTGCCCAAGCTTGTTCATAATGGACTTGGACTTTAGCAGGACTTCATCTCAAAAATGATCGTACTAAATTGCACTGTTAAATAATATGACCATGAAATAGACAATCATTGACATGAAGATTGCGTCAGTTTGGATGGTTTGTATTTTATATATTTGGTTTGTTTGATCTTTATATAGATATAACTATTTCTTTTTCATTTGTATCTGTTTTTTGACAAACAAACTATTTGAAAACGTTTATGTATTGTAAGCTAAACAAACAGAACAAAAAGAAACATATAAACAATATATGCATTTCTCAATGTGTATATTCTAAAAGATGTAGGCGTAAACCTCATCTGTGATTCACTTAAAATTTCATTCAAAAGGAAATCCAATCCTGATAAATTCATCTGAAAAACTAATAATGTTTGTATTACTAAACTATTAAATTTTAGCAAATATCAAACACTTTACAATCCTAAATAGAGATTCACTATTTACAATATATTCCTTTTTTCTCATTTATTCTATGTCAATATATTTTGAAATTTTTGGATTATATATCACGATGCATTTTTTACTTTTTTTTTTAATTTCCTTTTCGATATAATAATTAGAAAAAATCGGTGGATTGAAGTTGTAGAAGCAAAGAAACTTCAAGAGTTTAACCGATATTATGGACTTATAGTAGTACAGGAAGGCATCGATGTACAGGAAGGCATCGATGTATTGCAAAAATCTTCTGCCCTTAGGAATTGGAATAATAATAATTATTAGTAATAATTCCTCCGAAAGGAAAACAAAGAAAATAAATAATTTCCGATCCAACAAAGATGTCTACAAGGTACTATTGTATCTTAAGAATTATCGTACTTTTATTTATATCATTCTCAAAAAAAAAAATCTTAATATTGTTTTGCATATTCATTTAAAGAAAATAATTTTATATCTCTTATTCCACGTAAAATGGCTATTACGGTATTAGAAAAAAAATTATACTAATAATGAATAATAATTTATAAATATTATGAATTACTCTTCAATAGTCAATACCTTCTTTATTATCTTCTCATGAATACTGATACATTAGACATACCATACTAAATCCATTATTGGTTCCCAATAAATTATAACAATGGTATAATAAGATATAATTTTAATTCTAACATCTCTATTACTCGTACTTTATACTAAATGAATAATATAAATATATATACTATACTTAATTCTACACTCAATTACATTCTTATTAAATAATAATTCAACCCTCCTTTATTTCATGTAATGAAGTCAACCAGTAATATTTTATTTTAACTCTAATACTACTATTGCTTTTCAATCAATATAACTTAATATATAAAACAAATGTCAAGTTTCCTATATAAACTTTGCATGAAAATTCTATTTAGTATATGAACTTTGAAATAATCAGTTTAATATTAAATCAAAATTTCTATAATTATTTTTATTATCCTACTAATATATTTTATTCTATTTGGTAATGTGAAATAAGTTGTAGAAGTATTAATAAAGATTTAATAATATGCTTATATTTTACATCTGTCAACAAATCAAACAATGTTAAAATAATAAAAAAATTATTATAAAAATTTTGATTGGATATTACATCAATTTAATAAATTAAACTTTTGGGTAAAGTATTATAAATATTGAACTAAGGATGGGGTATTTGATTTAGTAGAATACTTTGTCAGTGAAAGGATTTTGCAGGAAGATGCCAATCTTTGTCTAAAAAACCCCAAATAATGATAGCTTAATAATTCAAAATCCTTAAAGCATTTCTTTTTCAGATGGAAGGGAAGAAAGGTACGACGTCAGAAAGCGACAAGTCTAACAATGAAAGTCACATGGCATACCACTCCTACCAGAAGTTTCCTAAAGTCATTTTTTAATATTATTATTCTTATATATATTTATTTATTTATTTGGTTATCAGAATTTAATGTCAACCAGGCGCCCCACATCGTCACTTGTTAATCACACTTTCGCTGGATATCTTCAGCGATAAACATGTATGTATAGCTCCAAATTCCGATTACAAACAAAATATCACGGACACATGTAATACAATTAGGCATACAAGTGAGTTAAACCAATATGATTCGGTACTGCGTTTGAGTTTTAGATAAACTTAAAATTTTAAAATTTAAGTTCGATCGAGTTTCAGATTCTAAGCTCAAGTAAAATAATACGTATGTTTAAGCTCAATTATATTAAACTTTTTTATTTGATTTTTTAAAACATGCATTTTCGATTTTAATCAAAGTAATATCAATATGTAAACTCAATTAACATTTATACTTTATAGAGTTTGATTAAACTTATGAGCTCATTAAGATAAATATAAAAAGCTCGATCTCAGTTCGATATATTACTCAATTCACTTAAATTTAAACTCAATTTGATTTTTCTCAAATCCAATTAAAATAAACATTGAATTGAACTCGAATAATTTGTAAGCTGAGTTGGTTTATTTGTATTCTAATAAAGATTATTTTTAATTATTAAATACCATGTAAATTGATCTATATATTATTTAAATCGATAGTTGCTTTTTTTCGATTTTCGTTAAAAGTGGTCAGACATGAATTAGGTGGATCCAAATTTGAATTTGGACTAACTTGCAAATAACCACTTTTAAGTAAAGTTCAAATTATACATATATCGATGTTAAAGTAGTAGCAGAAATAAGATAGATATAAAAATTGTTCTCGAAGTTTTAGAGCTTTTTCGTTGTTTTTTTAAATCATTAAACTTTTGAATCCCCTTTAACTATGGTCAAATGTTATTGATGTGGCATTTTGATTCTTAGAGGCGACACCTGGTTCTTTTTTATTCTAAATAAAAAATAAATAAATAAATAACCCCCCTAAAAGATCCTATAGCAAGCGCAATTTTCAGCAAAAGAGAACTTCATTTCTTCTTCAAAAATTTTCTCTTAAAAATTCACCAAAATCCTCTCAAATTCCCAATTTTCAAGTCAAGTTTAATTACGATAAAATAATACCTACTTTCTCCATTCATCAACTGCTTCATTTTTTTCCATAAAATCAAACTCTATTTCAATGAATTCTTAGGTGAGTTTGCAGGTTAGAATTAAAGACTATATTAGGCTAAGCTTGAACAAGCTTCTACAACTTAAAGAGAAGGGCAGTGAAGTTTGTCTTGCTTCTTTTGTAAGATAGTTGAGTTTATTTAGTTTGCATGTTAAACTATTATTAAATACATAGTTATTGATGCTATTGGTGTTAGACAAGTAAGGGTTTAGTCGCAAAGTTGATAGTTCAATACTTAAACATATATATGATAAACTTTGTTTATTTGATGAAATTAAAGATGTGTATACGAATGTGTAATGTGTATAAAGACTTATTGAAGCTTGATATTAAGGTATGAGATGTAAAATTTTGAGTGAAAAAGATCAGAGTTAATATCATGTTTGTCACAACGTGATTAAAGGGCACTATCTTCTTGGAAAATTTATTTTGGCTAGACCACGAGCATGATAACACTCATGATCCCCTTGGCACAAATTTCACAACTCAACCAAAGCTACGATCTAAGCCATAACTCAAATCACGGCCGTGATATTGGGCATAATCTCCTTTATGTCTTTCGAAAAATTTGAAATACCGTTGATCATGGATGTGATGGTGCCCATGAGGTGAACCAAAGCCTTGATTACTGCTGTAGACACCCAATTTTTGCCCAATTAAAAATTAGGCTTAAGTTTAGAATAAATTAATGTCATGATTGAGTTCATTAAAAATATAAAATATAATAATAAAAATAATAAACAATAGTATAATAAAAAAGAAAAGAGAAAAAATAAAAATATAGAGGAATAAAATATGTATAATAAAATAATTAAATGAATAATATAATATAAATAAAATATATGTAAGAAAATTAAAATAAATAATTATTTAAGCTTAATATAATATATATTTTATTAGTCTTAAGTATTAGTGGGTTAGCTATATGACCAAGGCACAGGCCAACGGCCTAACGATCAGACCATGGACACAAAGCAAGGGGACCCAAGTTCGAATCTAGCCTAAGGCAGATTTTGCCTCTTTTTTGTTCATTTTTTTTCCCAAAAGACACATCGGTTCATCCACTTTGAGACCTCATTTGAGCAACGAATCTTTGTGTTTTTTCGAAATTAATTGTACAGACACAAACTAGGCATGGGATACATCACATCTGTACATATTTCGTGCATTATTTCATTCCAAAAGACACATTAATTAAGGCATGAAAATTGGGAAAAAATTCGAATGGACATGATTTTTCAAATCTTAAAATTGGCCGAATTGTGTTCTTTAATCAAATTAAACACACTTAATCGAAGAGTTGTGATGTATAAACATAAGATTCGTGATCAATTTGAACCAATAATCACGAATCGAGTCCCAATTTTGAATCGTTTTTATTTAAAAAAATATAACGATTCGTGAATCTAAAATTGAACAATTACAAAGCTTCGAAACAACAAATTGTTTCGAAATCTATAAATAGGATCACCCCACAAGCAGAAACCACAATTCAATTTCACAAAACACGCACTACACGATCGAGATCTGAAAATAGAGAGAAAAGTGTTCGAATTGCAAAAATTTGCAAATTCGAAGTGATCGGGAGGATTTCGATCCAATTAAAGAGTGTTAGGATCATCTAGGAAGTGTTTTTGATTGATTATAGTGTTTAGAATTGCTCGAATTTGCATTTGGGAAGTTCTGCAAATTTTCGATTTTTTTAAACCCTCGCCGCCGAGCACCACCACACGAACCGCCACTTCTGGTGGTTCTGGGAGTGAACCATCACCACCAACGGACGCAGCAGCCCCATCCACGTCGGGCCGACAAGGTTACAGCCTTCGAAAACCACCAGGAACGGCCGACGAACGCTCGAAAACCACCGTCATCATCTTCTTCACCCGACGGGTATCCGAAATCCGACCCGAAATCCGAATCCAACCCGGGTCGGTCGTCGGTCAACGGTGATCGGTCAACCGTCGTCGGTCAAAAGTCAGCAGATCCTGTGGTCCAGATTTGATCAGAAGATCCTGTGGTCCAGATTTGATCAGAGGATCCTACGGTTCAGATTCAATCAAAGGATCAGACGGTCCAGATTCGATCAAAGCAATCAACGCTCCAGATCGAAAGTCATCAGATCCTGCGGTCCAGATTCAGTCTACAGATCAGACGCTCCAGATCTGATCCGAGAAGATCCAACGGTCCAGGTTAGTCCGCAATATTTTATTAGTTATTTATTATATATTTAATTTCGGAAAATAGGAAAAAATTAATAAAAATTCATAAAAAATCCAGAGAAATTCAGAAAAATCCAGAAAAAATAGAATAATTATTTTTAATATAAATTTACATGTTTTCGCAATTTTTGATATTTTTGGATATTTTTGAATATATTTGCATATAGATTGATCTTTAAATATATAGATGCATGAGATGTTTTTTTTTTTGTATTTTAATTTTGTTATGATATATTTTGAATATGTTCTGAACATATGTGATGAATATTGAATTTTGAAAAATAATAAATTGTTAATAGATTTTTTTTAAACCAAAATTGTTGTTGAATAATAAAGATAAAAATATTTTTTTTAAAATCATGATATTAATTAAGTTTTATCAAAATTATCTTTATAAGCTATAAAGATAATACTCAAAATTTTCAAAATTGATTTTCATGTAGCATTAAATTAGCCATGAATTATCATAAATTTTTTTAGTTCAAAAATGATTTTTGAACTTAGAAAAATATATTTTTCATGAAATAAAATTCAATTGATTAGATCATAGGATCATCAAAATTAGTTTTCATAAAAATTCAAAATTTAATAAACTTAAAGTGAGAATATTTTAAAAATATAAAATTGACTAACAAATTAAGTTCTTTACAAAAGAACTACGTTTTGTCTGATCTCGATTAGCGAGTACGTAGGCACCTACGGGGCGACAATAAAATTAGAAAAAATATATTTTGTTTTGATAGTTTGAAATAATCATTTTGTATATATTATAAGTTTTTTTTTTAAAAGGAAGAATATAAATGTTTGTTAATATTTAAATCCTAAGAAAAATACATAAAAATAAAAATGAATGATTAAACTTGTAGATATTTGTTTTATAAATGCTTTGTTTGAATTTTTTTAGTATAGAAAAGGATAAATTCTAAATTTTAAATTTAAAGTGGTAACCGCTTAGGTTTTAATAGGTTAGCCCCCGGACTCAGATATCTGGTATGTTTTTTAAAGTTTGGTTTTAAAATCAAAATTTCCGCAGACTAGTAGCTAAGTTAGGATTAACCGACCCATTAATCCTAACTTTTCATTTTTTCCAATTTTTATCGGTTGGCGACTCCAAAATATTTTCAAAATTAAATTTCTTTTAATCCCTAGTCGATGATTCATATTAAATGGGTTAGGGTTTAATGTGAATCGAGTTAAAAGAAATGAACCGGATGATTTAAAAATCCAGGCTCGACAGCTTGGCGACTCTACTGGGGAACTCGCTTATTTTTTCAAAAAAAAAAAAAAAAAGAGGGCTAGCCACTTAAGTTTAAAATTTAAAATTTATCCTTTATTTTTGTATATTGTATAATTATCTGTTTGTATGTGTTTTTGTATATATGTTTGTAACTTAGATTTTAAATTAGTTCATTTCATTCACATGTGCATTTACATTCATGCACACAATGTGTGCTAGATACGGTCGAACTCAGGCCGTCTTAAGAGCCTAAGCGAGGAGTTCGAAGTAAGGTCCGGGGGCTGTGGTTTCCACCCTCTAGATCAAGAAAAGACTCCCACTCCGGTTTAGCCTTATGATTTGCTAGACCGGGGAACCTATAGAACCTTACCAAATCATGCATTCATTCATGGGATTTGACCAATTTTTTTTAAAAAATGGAGTTGTAAATTTTTTAAAAAAAATTTTAGGATTTGTCTCCTAATAGGGTCTTTATAAATCCTCAGGAAATGATTTCCTCGAGTTCGGACAGTAGCGATAGCCTATGGCTCGTCTCATCAAGGAACCCCGAGTAGAGACTTTCAAGGATCCAATGCTGTTACTGGACCGATGGTTGGTCAGTTTTGACCCCGATCAACAATCATTCATTAAGGATAGGTTGGGTCCGATCCTCAATTTACCTAAAGTCCAAGTTCCATTTACCATGTTTCGAGCCCTTGTTCATCTTTGGGAACCCAATGAAGTGGCATTCCGTCTAGGTCAACACGTGCTAAGTCCTACCATTGAAGAATATGCTAGGTTGCTTCAAGCCCCACCCACTTTCGAAGGGATCTATGTACCAAGCCTTACTCAAAGTCCGATCCGCATCATTTCAGAATTTTTGGGACTAAAAAGAGAAGCAGTAATTGAAGCCATAAAGGGTTGCAATGAATTCTCCATCCGATTGACTACTTTGATGGATTGGTTTGGAAACTTTGACAATTACATAAGCAACCGAGAATCCTTTACGGTATCAGTTGTGACCTGGAGTGAAAATCGGGTCAATGCTTTCATAGTGGCTACTTTTGCTACCATACTCTTTCCACATGGGAACCTGTTCATTCACTTCCGAGTCATCGAGCTTGTAGCACAATATCTAACTGGCAAGTCATATGTTCCCGCCCTTCTAGCAGAACAAATCAGAAGTTTGAATCACATCAAGTCTAAGGGCAGGGGCAGTTTCAAGGCAAGCATGCATCTGTTGATGGTTTGGTTCGCTAGTCACACCTATACGAAAAGATCTAGCTAATGGGTCCCTTATCCGCCCGAATTATGATCTCATCCAATCTTTGCTGAACGGGTCCATATGGAAGATAACGAGCCTTTCTGGTCTATACTTGCAATATTTGAAGACATGAGACCTGAAGACTTTACGTGGCAAGCCCGTTGGTTTAAGTGTCCCTTGCTATCTTAAGTTGCAAGAAATACCTAACTGTGCCTCTCATAGGAATCACTGTTGTACGGGCTATTACCCTCAAGAGTGTTATCAGCAATATGGCATGCTACAAGACATTACTGTCAAGCCAGAGTTGGGACGAGTTATTCTCGACTATATGGATCCAACCATGACTCAGATAGCAAGGCAGTCCAAGGTAAACCAAATAAAAGCCATCTGGGATGATAGAGAAATCAAGCCAGTTTTCGAAGTCGAGCCAGAAAATAAAGTGACTCGGGATTATAGAGCAACCAGGTGGTACATAGCCAATCAAATGAAGAAGAATAAGGACATCCAATATGAAGCTCCTAACATTCTTGAACCAGCACCACCTGAACCTGATCCTGAAATGATTGCTTATATGGAAATGGTTTCAGCCGGCTTGAAGTCTGTCATCGGGATTACATGCAAAGAGATAGAGAGATGATTGACCGCTTGGAAAAAGCTCACAATAGGATTGCACTGTTAGAGGATGAATTGAAGAAAGCTCGAAAAAGGACTCAACTACTTGAGGATCAAATCATCTGCCCTGCCAAGACTAGAAGACTAGTTTAGAAGTCTGAGTTTAGTTTTAGCAATTAAGGTTCTTGAACTTTTAGTATAGTAATTTAACTTTGTATGAAAGATTGTTTTTGAATTATTACAACTCCAATAAATGTGTTTATCAAAATTTGATGGTCATTATCCCCATTTGCATTTGCATCCTTGTGTTTGTATGTTAGTATTCTTATCTTCTTACTTCCGGTCCAGTTACGAATCAAGTCTAGCGAATCCAAAATCCTGAAAGATAGCTTCCAAACCAGTTAGAAGTCCCATTTATACTAGATCACGAGCAAAGATGGCTAGTACCGGGAACACTACCCCTGATCAGACCACTGAACAGAGACTCAATGCCATGGAACAAACCCTGCTTAGAATTACCGAACAAATGCAGACCCTTACTCAGAATGTTACCCAGTCCAAGACCCCTATAGCATCTGAAGAATCTTCCGGGGAACAGAAAGGAAAAGAAGTCATGCAGCAACCAGTCAACGTTGATGATTCCCACACTGAGTTCAATATGTCCGAGCTAAAGAAAGAACTTGAAGCCCAAGCCAGAGACATGGAGAAGAAACTGTTTGAAAAGATGAAGGCATTTGACGGCTTTGATCAGACTGCGATTTTAAGCTGCCACAATTTGAGGAAGGTGCTTTTCCTGAAAAATTTAAGGCACCCGAGTTCGAAAAATATGATGGAACTGGCTGTCCTAACATGCACACAAGATTATATGTACGACGTATGGGGCAGTATGCCAAATTTGATAAACTGATGGTACAGACCTTTCAAGATAGCCTTACTGGTCCAGCATTAGCCTGGTATGCCCAATTGGACTCACAAGAAATTGATACTTGGGATAAATTAGCCAGGGCATTTTTCAACCAATACAAGTTCAATATCGAAATGGCACCCTCGGTCTGGGATTTGAGTACTATGAAGAAGAAGAAAGACGAAGCTTTTAAGGAATATGCTCAGCGATGGAGAGCTTTAGCTGCAAGAATCACCAATCCAATGCCTGAAAAGGATCTCACTTTTACTTTCATCAACACACTAGAAGAGCCATTCTTTTCTCATCTCATAGGGCATGCGTCAGCAAGTTTTTCAGAGGTGGTAGTAGCCGGATGCAGAATTGAGAATGCTATCTCAGCCGGAAAGCTACAAGTAGAAAAGAAATATACAGCACCTAAAAATGTCACGTACAAAGGAAAGGATTCGACTGTCGGTATGGTCAATATCTCAAGTCCAGCAAACCCTACTAAATCCATAGTCCTGCCGACCAATCAAGGTCAAAGTCAACAAAGGGTTGTTTCGAATCAACAATCAAGGCCTAACCGACGCAATTTTACTCCAATACCGGTTCCACTCAGCCAAGTGTGGGCTAAATTGAGAGCCGATAATCTGATTGGCTTTGAAGTACCCAGAGATGATTATAAGCCCAAGAACTACAACCCTGATTTAAAATGTGAATATCACATGGGGCAAATCGGGCACTCCACTGATTATTGTTGGAGACTCAAACATAAGATTCAAGATCTTATCGATGCAAAGACCATCCAATTAGACTTTGTGCAGCCTCCAAATGTTTCTACTAATCCATTGCCAAATCATGGGTCGGTTATTAATATGATCACTGCCGAAGCGCCGGACCCAGAAGTCAACTTGGATGAATTGCCTATCACCATAGAACAAGTGGCATGGAATCTCCGCCAAATGGGCATTTACCCTATATCAATCTGAGAGATCGCACAAAACCAGACCAGCCATTTACAACTTGTTGCAAAATGGAATCATAAAGAAAGAAGATATCATGGAAATGCTGGTCCCAAAACCAAGAAAGTCAAGCACACAGGCAGAATTGTGGGCAAGATACCAAGCTGGAGACCCAACTGTCGGAACTCTAGGAGATGATGGAAAGTACCAATATCTGGTTGACTATTGGTTTGAACCACGCGTATATGCCGATGCTCCTCCCACTGGATGGGGATCAGAGTCTGAAGATGAAGAAAAGCCTGTACTGAAGATGAAGAAAAGCCTGTACCTGAAGATGAAGAAAAGCCTGTACCAGAGAAAGAAGAAAAATTTGTTGGCATGATCACATGTGAACCGAAGTTAATCAAATTTGAGATGAACAAAGAGGCAATTGTCTCGAAGCCTAGAAGTTATACTTTTCAAATCCCAATTGCTGTAAAGGATTACAAAGCTGCCCCATTTGATTACCAGACAGTTAATCACGCTTCTATGATTGGGGGCTTACGTTCGGGAAGACTTTATGAACCAACTGCAAAGAAGGTGACCATGGATTCATCGCCGCCGGAATGATGAAGAAAAGAAGGAAGATGAGAAAGCAATATTGGCTAAACTCATGAAGGCAAGTGAATTCAAAGTAGTTGAACAACTAGTCAAGACACCAGCCCAAATATCACTCATGGGTTTGTTAATTAGCTCTGATATTCACCGTGAGGCCTTGTTCAAGGTTCTCAAAGAAGTAAAAGTTCCAGAGAATGTGACAGAAAAAACCTTGGAACATATCATTAATTCTGTCTTTGCAAATGAGCAAATTAGCTTCTCATCTGAAGAATTAGAAGAGGAAGGTGGCCAACATAATAAAGCTCTTTTTATTGTTGTCAAAAGCAATGGTAGAATCGTCTCCCGAGTGCTTATTGACAATGGATCTTCTCTGAATGTATGCCCCCTGGCTACTCTGAATTTGTTGGAAGTAGACCCGTCAAATATCAAGCCAAGTCCTACTGTAGTACGAGCATTTGATGGATCAAAGAAGGAAATAATTGGAGAAGTGGAATTAGAGGTCACTATTGGGCCTCAAACTTTCCTAATTCCTTTTCAAGTAATAGATATCCCAAGAACATTTAATTTGTTGCTTGGAAGGCCATGGATTCATGCAGCAAGAGCAATACCCTCAAGCTTGCACCAGAGGGTTAAATTTGTAGCAAATGGCCAACTTGTTACCGTTATGGGAGAACAAGATTATGCCATCTATCAAGAAACGGCTATTCCATATATGGAAAAGGGAAGAAGAAGACTTCGGCTCCAAATTTTGAAGAAGTCTGTGTAATAAATGAAGAAAAAGAAGCTCATATAGGAACTTTTGGCTAGGATATTCTCCTACTCAAACAGAGGTAGCAGACATGAGAATAAGATGAGAACAAGGAAACTTAATAAAGAATATGATCCAGACATCGAGATTCCGCACATCAGAAGCTCCTTTCCAAAGCCTCATCATGTCCAGGAGACAGATGACTCCAAGGAAGATGATCCACCCAAGAAGATAATTTTGAAGAATTGGTTTTCCATACCTTGTGCTAGTTTTAAGTAAGGACCGATATTAGATTGCGTTTTGTATTTTTCTGCTTTATGTGTTGCTCAAATAAGTGTACTTAAACACCATTTCAAATTTAATAAAATTCTTTTGTGTTTTTCCATATTCTTATTCTTTCCCATTCATATTCTACCAGATCTGACTTTTGTAATGAGATTCCGGGATATCTCGCGTCTGTAAATACTGAAAATATCGATATCACCTCCAACCCTACTGGGTTAGTCGTTGAAGATGATATCGATTATCAATTGAAAACACAAGAAAATTGGCAAAACTTTGATCATGAAAGGATTGAAACCCTGAACCCACTAAATTGGTTAATTGGGAACAAGTGAAGATCCTAGGAATTTGAGAATTGGGGGTAAATTGCCAGAAGACACAACACAGGGTTTGATTAAGTTACTAGCAGAGTATTTGGATGTTTTTGCATGGTCATATAGTGATATGCCCGGTTTAGATCCGTCAATTGTGGTCCATAAATTGCCAACCAAAGAAGGCATTAAGCCTAAGAAGCAAAAACTAAGGCGATTTAGACCCGATTTGCTACTTAAAATTAAAGATGAGGTCAAGAAGTTACTCGAAGTTGGATTCATTGAAGTTTCGGATTACTCAGATTGGGTATCAAACATAGTACCAGTACTTAAGAAAAATGGGAAACTTAGAATCTGTGTGGACTTTAGAGACTTGAATCAAGCGACCCCAAAAGATAATTTCCCGTTGCCACATATTGATGTCTTGGTAGACAATACAGCTGGAAACCATCTATTCTCATTTATGGATGGATTTTCGGGATACAATCAAATATTGATGGCCGAAGAGGACAAAGTCAAAACCACATTTGTCACAGCCTGGGGAACTTTTTGCTATAAGGTCATGCCATTTGGTCTCAAGAATGCCGGAGCAACTTATCAGCGAGCAATGCAACCATATTGCATGACATGATGCATAGAGAGGTGGAAGTATATGTTGATGACATGATTGCCAAATCAAAAGAAGGAGAAGATCATGTAGAAGTATTAAGGAAACTTTTTGAAAGATTGAGAAAGTTTCAATTAAAATTAAACCAGAAAAATGCATTTTTGGAGTAACTTCTGGGAAACTATTGGGATTTGTGATCAGTCAAAGAGGAATAGAAATTGATCCTGATAAGGTCAAAGCAATTCAGAATTACCTCCCCCAACAACTTTGAAAGAAATTAGAGGTCTTTTGGGGAGACTAAATTACATTGCTCGATTCATTTCCCAGTTGACGGATAAATGTCAACCACTGTTTAATTATTGAGAAAAAATGCCCAAATTGAATGGAATGAAGAATGTGAAGAAGCCTTTAACCGAATTAAACAGTATCTGACAAATCCCCCAGTTTTGATCACTCCAGTACCCGAAAAGCCTTTGTTCTTATACTTGACAATTTTTTCGGAATCCATGGGTTGTGTACTCGGGCAAAAAGATGAAAATGGAAAAGAAAGAGCTATTTATTACTTGAGCAAAAAATTCTCAAATGGAGAGCAAAAGTACTCAGAGATAGAAAGAACTTGCTGTGCATTAGTATGGACTATGCATAGACTCAGGCAATACACGCTTTCTACTCAATCGAGTTAATTACAAAGCATGATCCTTTGAGGTATCTGGCAAATAAGCCCGCCTTGGTCGGTCGAATTTCAAAATGGCAAATGTTGCTGTGAGTTTGATATTACCTATGTTAGACAAAATTCAATTAAAGGACAAGCCTTGGCTGATCAACTCGCTGAAAGCCCGGTTGATGAGGAACTAAAGGAACAAGATCAATTCCCCGATGAAGGGATTCGGGTAACACAAACGGAAGATGAAAGAATGCCGAATTGGAAATTGTATTTTGATGGAGCAGCTAATGTATATGGATGTGGAATAGGGGCAGTCCTAATTTCACCTGAAGGAAACCAATACCCAACAGCGGCCAGATTAATGTTCCTTATACGAATAATATAGCAGAATATGAAGCATGCATTTTGGGTTTAGAGATGGCAATCCAAATGGAAATTCAAGAGCTCGAAGTTTTTGGAGATTCATCACTTATTATTTTTCAAACTCGAGGAGATTTTAAAACAAAGGATCCCAAGTTGATTCCTTATCATAATCACTTGGCAGAATTGATAGAAAGATTCAGGAAATCTCCTTTGTATATGTGCCAAGAACTCAAATCAGTTTGCTGATGCTCTGGCTACTTTGGCCTCATTAATTCAGTTTACTGAAGGAGCAAGAATCCAACCTTTGCAAGTCCGGGTGAGAAGTGAACCGCATTCTGCACCATGATTGAATCAGATGAACCCTGGTTCCAAGATATTAAAGTTCTTTTGCAAACGGGTAATTATCCTGAAGGTACTACCAAGAAAGATCAGAAGTCACTGAGGCGTTTGGCCAGTCATTTTTTGCTAAGTGGAAATACGTTATACAGAAGATCATTCGACACGACTTTGTTGAGATGTGTAGATGAAAAAGAGGCCCAGAAGCTCATGGAAGAAGTTCACGAAGGAATTTGTGGTCCTCATATGAGTGGCTACATGTTAGCCAAAAAGATTATGAGATTAGGATACTTTTGGTTAACTATGGAATCAGACTGTATCAAACATGTGAGATCTTGTCATTTATGCCAGATCTATGCAAACAAGATAAGTGCCCCTCCAAAAGAATTACAGTTAATGTCAACCCCATGGCCTTTCTCAACATGGGGGATAGATGTTATTGGGCCAATTTCACCTAAAGCTTCAAACGGTCATCGGTTCATATTGGTTGCAATCGATTACTTCACTAAATGGGTAGAAGCCGCTTCCTATGCAAGTGTAACAAATCCGTGGTTGTGCGGTTTATCAAAAGAGACATCATCACTAGATATGGAACTCCGGAAAGTATCATCACTGATAATGGTACGAATTTGAACAACAAAGAAGTAACAAATTTATGTCAGCAATTCAAGATCAAGCATCGGAATTCTACTCCGTATCGGCCACAGATGAATGGGGCAGTTGAAGCCGCCAATAAGAACATCAAGAGAATTATTGAGAAGATGACCATTGTCTATAAAGATTGGCATGAAATGTTACGCTCGCATTAATGGCGTATCGAACATCTGTAAGAACATCAACTGGGGCAACACCATATTCCTTGGTATACGGAACTGAAGCTGTTTTACCTGTAGAAGTTGAAATTCCATCACTTCGTATATTAGTAAACCAAACTCGATGAAGCTGAGTGGATAAAACAAAGATTTGAACAGTTGAATCTGTTAGATGAAAAGAGGCTGACTGCAATGTGTCACGGCCAGTTATATCAGCAAAGAATGGCTAAAGCATTCAACAAGAAGGTCAAGCCAAGAAGCTTCCAAGAAGGTGATTTGGTTTTGAGAAAGATGCTGCCAAATGTACAAGACTCCAGAGGAAAGTTCACACCAAACTATGAAGGACCGTATGTAGTTAGAAAAGTATTGTCGGGAGGAGCATTGATTCTTTCCCAAATGGATGGACCTGATTTAAAGGATCCTGTAAACTCAGATGCTGTAAAGATGTATTATGAATGATCAATAAAATTTGTCATTTTCTGTGTTCAGATTGATTTCATTTTTAGTTTTTACAAGCAAAGTTGATATTCCAAAAACTTTGAACTGAAGTCAAATCTCAACCCATTCATTACATAACCAAAAAATTCTCAAATCAGACAAATCTCATCCCATTCATCACCAAATAACCATAAATTCTCAAACCAGATCAAATCTCAACTATCACTTAAACAAATTCCAAACCCAAACTAAAACTGTTAGAAAGTAATTTGAGCATCTCATATGGCCTTAAAATGCATATATGTAATTTTATCTGGTGATTATTTGCACAAGGTAACTAGTTTTTGAAACGGTTATGTGGACAACGGAAAAGCCCTAAACACATTAACCGACGTAAGATCAAGATTCTTCAAATAGATCAAGAAGTTTAAAGTCCCCAGTGGATCAAGAAAGATTAAGTTTTCAAATGAATCAATAATTCAAGTTTTGAGAAAATCAAGATAGATCAAGTTTCCTCAAATGGATCAAGATAGATCAAGTTTCCTCAAAATGGATCAGCAAGTCAAGTTTCCAAGAAATCAAGATTCCTCAAATGAATCAAGATAGATCAATTTTCCTCAAATGAATCAAGATAGATCAGTTTCCTCAAGTGGTATCAAGATAGATCAATTTCCTAAAGTGGATCAAGAAGATCAAGTTTCCTTAAGTGAAATCAAAAGATCAAGTTTCCCAAATGAATCAACAAGTCAAGTTTCAAGAAAATAAAATCCCCAAGTGGATCAGAAGATCAAGTTTTCTAGAAGATCAAGTTTCCCGGAAGATCAAGAATTCCCAAATGGATCAAGAAACCAAATCTTTAAGTTTCAAAAATCCAGTAAACCAAAGCCATAGGTCCGGCAAAATGACCAAACCAAAGCCCATAGGTAAGACAAATGGCTATATTTTCTAAATCTAGACCAAGGACGGTCTATCAGTTTTTTAGTCTAGGCCCGACAGATGGCCTATCATTTCCAAATCTAGGCCCGACAGATGGTCTATCATTTAAGTCTAGGCAGATGAGGCCTATCTTTTTCTATATAGACAGTCGGTTTTTAGTT
>JAMXBD010005041.1:0-29922 GCA_024138025.1 Combretum micranthum
CTTCATCAAAACTTCCAAAATCATCTATGTATAGCTTCTTCTAATAGTTTTGTCAATAGACATTTTCCTAAACATTTCCATCAAATGCTTCAACAAGTATTTCTCTATCAACTACCATTTGCAAGCCAAAGGCTAGCTATCACCTAAACGCCACATATAACACAAGTACAAAATGTTGTGGACCTTACTTGCAATTGGACATCATACCCTAGTGTCTAGACGCTAGCCTAATGTACCATGATCATAAACTTTTTAATCATGTGAAAAATGCCTAGTATCCGAATGCCAAACTCTAGCATTTGGATGCTAGCTGTAGTTTACATGATTAGTCTTCTAGTCATGCTGGTGCCCGGATGCCATGCTTTGAGCCATATCATGCATCTAGACATTAGCTATTGTGTAACTAGATCATGCATGCAATATTATCATTAAATACATATATTACACAAGCATAAATCTTATCATATCACAAACATATTTTGTTAATTAATGTAAGTTATTAACACATAATAATTGGGTAATTACACAATGTATTCCTCATCAAAATTGAATTTGAACCCTCCAGTTCATAAAGTAATTTTTTGGAAAACCACGTACACTTTTAAAAAGGGAAGTTGTTTTCTAAACTATTCCTTATAATAAATTATACTTTATTTACACATATATTATGTTATATTTGAAATTAATATAAAATACTAAAAAGTACTTTCACATATTTTTCAAATTAGAACCAAATAAAGAAAAACATGTTATTTCAATGAAGATATTTTCAATGGAAAACATTTTTAGTTCACAAGATTTTTCTTTAAATAAATGGGGTCTAAGTGTATTCATAAATTTTAAGTAAAATTATGAATATTAACTTATTTCATGAAACAAGTAGCAATTTTATGAATAATTAATTATGTTTGTGAAATTTCTCTTAATTGTTCATAAAAAATTCAATATTATGAATATTTGACGGAGGTTACTTTCAATATATGTATTTACAAAATTAAGTGGAACTATGAACTCTAGGTCATATTCCAAATATAGGAGCGAAAGTAAAATAAAATAGGTGATATCATTAACAATAAGAACTTTTAGAGCATATGATGAGATTTTAGGGGAAAAATATACAAAGAAAATTGTTTAAGGGTTTATTTGTTTCGTCAACATACAGATGGGACACAAATATTTTCAACCAAACTATTTGTTAAGAAATACATAGATAAAAATTTTTTTTCTCATAAATAGATTAAATAGGTTAGATACATATTAGATATATATAAGATATAGGTGCTAATGAAAAAGGCAATCCAAATATTCTTTTATTTTATAATAACGAGTATTTTTTAAATAAATATGTATTTTCATTAAGAATAATCATTTCTCTATAAAAAAATAAATAAAAATTCCTACTCTATTCCATATTACATTACACGGAAGAGATCTTTCTTATGGTAGAATTTTTTATACCAAAGGAATTAATAGATATTCCATGATAATGAAGGTGAAACACCAATTTCATTCCAGTAAATTAGATATAAGGGTTGCAAAAGAAAATTAAAACAACAAAGAAAATTAGAATAATACAAATATTTAGCTATATTTATGAACATTTAAGGTAATTTATGAGACATTAAACTACTTTACTTACTAAAGCTGATTTATATGTTAGGTAACTTATGATCTATTGAATGAAAGGATAAATTATACTGGAGTATCATAGTGATTGGGATAAGTATCATTTGAGGTCATTAAATTTTAAGTGATTAAAAAGAGATTATAACGTTTAAAGAAGTGCATCATAACATGTCAAATTTTCTTAGTTTAATTTAAATATTTTTCTTATTGACACGAGTCAATGATGATCTTAATTGATCTACTTTTCTAACCGCTTTGACCTCTTTTTAATCACTTAAAATATTGTGGTCTCAAATAAACTTATTATCAAACGTTGTAATTTTCTAGAATAATTTAGCCTTGAGTGAAATTATAAAATTATAGGCACGTCATGAAACCTTTCATTAAAATTATAACTTTTGAATGTATTGTAACCATTGCGTATAATCACATTATTTCACTTTTTAAAGGTTTAATAAATGAAATAATTTTAGAAAACTAGCCAAGTAGTGAACTTAAACTTTTACAGTATAATTATGAACCCTCTTCTAATAACAAGTAGTTGAAATTGCTAAAAGCGAAAGAATAGAAAATGCAAAAAAGTAAAATAAAACAAAATAAAAAATAAAAATTCTGATGCAAATAAAACCAAACTATACTTCGCTTTTACTTTTCCAACTTCTCTGCATCTTTCTTTTTAATTTTCTGCATATTCAATATTATTTTTATCAATATAATTATAAAAAATAAATATGTACATAAAGGGGAAGTTCCATCACATGCAGTACGGAACTTTAAAATTTTCCATGGAAAACAGTAACAGCCTCACACTATAAAAAGGCAGCAACATCTCCTCTGCCTCCAAAACCATTCATAAACATGGCCAAAACAATATTTTTGCTGTCAGATATCCCGGTTTTGCTTGTCCTATGTTTCTTACTGATTGATGCGGTAGCTGCACCTCCTCCTAGAAAATCGTTGTGGAAACCCAATTGCAAAAATCTTTGTGGAAATATGACGATTCCCTTCCCGTTTGGAATGGGATCCGGGTGTTTCTTGGATCCGTGGTTCGAGATAGATTGCCAAAATAAAACCGATAATCCCACCCCTTTCCTAAAGAAGCTTAACTTGGAGGTCCTTGACATTCCGCTTCCCACATATTATTATGATTGGACTTTTGAATATTATGATTATAATAGATTTCAACAATACGTTACCGTCAAGTTTCCCATAAAATATTCAAATCCCATTTGCTACCCTAATAAAGCAGCTAGTCCACCTCCGAATCTACAAGGGAGCCCATTCTTCTTCTCCAAAACAAATATTTTCGCTGCAGTTGGCTGCAACGTTCGTGCTTTGCTAACTAGTAACCATTCTTCCGTGGGTTGCATGGCAGAATGTAGCGGAGGCAGCATGATCAGTAGCAATCTTACCTGTTCTGGTATTGACGGTTGCTGCCAAACCAGGTTGCCCTCCGGTCTACAGACGTTGACTAAGGTGGAATTTATTAATCTCACTAGCACAACGGAGATGAACGAGCAGCAGTGCAACAACTATGCTTTGGTGGCCAATCAAACGTGGTTGTGGCACGAATTTACAGAGCTGGACTCGTTGAAAAGGAGAGGTTATGCCCCTGTTGTACTAGCATGGGGAATCTCATATGATAGTTACTATGCAGAATTGTTTCACGATGAAGAAACGGATGATCCAAATGCTAATTACTCGTGCGGCGGCACTTTGTTCGGAGATTCCTATGATGACGTTAACATCCTGTGGACATGCAGCTGCAATGATGGTTACGATGGCAACCCTTACCTCGAAGGTGGATGTCAAGGTAAGTTCTGCTTGCTTTCATTCAAAATTCCTTCTATTCCTATGTCTGCATGCAAACCGGCATGATATCTATCTATCGATAAAGCATTTTGGGGATGTATTCGTTTCAAAGAAAATAACTTTTAGATTTATTTTTTATTTTTATATATTTGCTATATTCAATAGTCTCAATTTATAATATAAGTAGTAAGTACCTTAACAAAATTTTAAAAAGTTCAGTCACTTGTAATTTTTTAAGGATAAATGATAATGGAAGATAGAGGCTACAATCGATGGATGGAAAATGATATAATATTAATTTTTATTTTGACTAATCAAATTATATTTCTTTCTTTTTCAATAAGGAATCAAACATTGAAAAGGAAAAATTTTCCATTTTTTTTCTTTCTGCGTACACCATCCAAATCAAAGTAAAAATATATACTACTTTTATTTCATTTTCCGCTTACTTCCATTTGATTTTGTTCTTCCTATTCAGATATCAGGCGAAGCATAAGACATGCATAGATTTCCTTTATTTCGTTTTTTGGTCTCTCTGTATAAATTCTTTAATACTTTTAGCATCTGATCCATTCAAACTATATATTTGGCAACAATATCAATTAAAAAGTTGAATTTATCTACCTTAACCTTTATTCATTTTTGTGAAATTAACAATTAAAAATTTTCATTTTCAGTTTAATACCTTAATTACTACCTTCATATTCATAAGTACAAAATAGAAACAGAAAATATATATATGTGTATATATATATATCTATGTGTGTGTGATAGTTTTTAAGCACCACATCTAAAACAGATGCATATTGGACACATAGTAGATATAAATAAGAAAATTCTAGAATACACTTAATTTTATTATGATATGGATGAATTACATAAGTTTATAAATAGTTCAAATATATAAAGACAGGTGGTCTAACTATTGAAATATTTATTATATTAACTTGGCAGAAAATTCAATAGATATGACCATAGATTAAAATAACAAAAAAAAAAGTTTTATTTGGCATATTCTTTAAGAAGGGTGTTGCTAGACCATCTGTCCTTTTTTTTTTTTCCTATCAAGAATTATGAAATCATGTTAAAACTAAGCGAAATTCTATGGTCTCGTCATTAATTTTATTGGGACCAATCCCATTGATTATATAATAGCTCACATCATACCTAGCTATGATCAAACCTTAATATTTCAATTATTATATTTACTTTAATAATTAGATGATTAACTAAATAGTCTTATCGATAGGACTATAGAAACTCCCTTAAACTAAAACCTTTTAATTATTTTTGTAGAATAATTCGCATGCTTCTTCGATGACTAGATTTTGTGATGTGAATTTTTTTCTCATTTTCTTTGTTATATATCCTTCTCCATCAAAAAGATATTAGTCTTAGAGAATACTATTTTAATATTTTTCACTAAAAATGACTTATCCCAAATAGATTGTGTCACGACTCTAATATGGGGGCCTAACAGGATTTATCTAAAGCCATCATATCACGTGTGCACCCGTAACATGAGAGCCGTCTTGTATGTCAGAGTGTACAAGACTCTATTTATTTATAAAAGTTTATCATACAAATGATATAATATATTACAGTATTTCAACTATGAATCCGATTTTTCAGTTTCCACCAAGATCGCAGAGAATCGGTATCCCCCACCAAATAGTGAAATTGGGTTTCCAAACTACAACATACAAAATTTAAAATTCAGCTGATTTACATTCTAAGTTTCCATATCCTATATCTCTATCTTCAATAAAGTTCGTTGGAGAAGCTCTCTTCACACATTCCTAGCCCAGTCCCAGCTAGTAATAATCCTGCATAAAAACTGTTGGGGGGTGAGCGAACCACGGGCTCAGTGAGATAACCTGACCAGACCACACATCAAACAATAGCAACCAAGTGTAATTATCAATCATATGTAATGCAACAATCAGTCATATGTACATTACAAGCCTGGATGATCTAGAATCCAAAGCAGGATGAAGATTTACGCCCCTTCATCGGGGTTGAAGGAACCGATCTATGGCCCACCTACCCAGGAGAAACAGAGAACCATAGGAATAACAACACTCAGTTGCTTCACTCAATTTCCTTTGGAACAAAGAGACTCCATTAAGTGTTAGTCATTTCAAAGCGATACCATGGGCGGCGTCCTTCATTTCCAGTTAGTTCCCATGGAACCGACAGAACAAAGGTAAGCTTGCGTAGAACTAATAGCCTCTGCCTAGAAAAACCAAGCATTACCAGAGAACCGAAATTCTAACACGTAGTAGGCATGTAAAAACATATGCAGTTTATGCAAATCGTGCAATGCATGTCCGTTTCATTTATAGTACCGACAGTTGTTAATCAAGTTTGAGGCGATCATACAATTTACAAAATTCATCAACATATTTCATACAATATTTATCATTCAATAGGATTATCGCTTATATTAGGATAATTTGCCATTCAATCATACACCACGCATCATGCTGTATCCCAATCCCGCATGCATATCAATTGAATATATATATATATTATAAAGCAACTATACTACAAGCACAAACAATGTAAAAGTCTAAGTTACTCACCTGTGGTCCACGCTAAGCTTTGTATAAGCTACCGGAATTTTGGGAATTGATCTATTTTCCTATGAAAGGAAATAACAGAGATTTATTATTGAATTATTTCTGTAAGAGAAGTCTTCCTATAATTAAAGGCGCTGATTCTAATCGTCGAATATTAGACTAAACCCGTTACTTTAATTATTGCATTGTTAATTAAATCATTTTAGATACTTAAATATTCCGCATCGGTGTTTGACATAGTTTTTATTAATTGCTATCTATATCTTCATTCAAGGAGTTTGTCTTTTCTTAAGTTCTACTATTTTTATAGAAGATTTTTATTTATTAATTCTTTGCCCGTCAACCTTATCTGTCTCTCAAATTGGTATTTTTATTTATTTAAGGGTATGTTTTAGTATTTATATCTTTCAAAAGTTATAAAAATCATATGTGGATATATCAAATTTCTATTATACTTCAGTTTCATTCTTATTGCAAAATAGGCTAAGTTTAATACTACAATATTATTAGTACTTTTAGTTTTGAAACGTTAATATCAATATTAGTAATAAACACATGTATAATAATAATAATCATCTTCATACTATTAGCAAATAATAATATTAATGACAAAAAAAAATAATAATAATAGTATTGATGATAATATAAATACAGTAGCGTTATAGTGAAAATAACAGTATTAATAATCATTCATGACTCGTAATGAAAATATCAATAATACTGAATACTATACTCAGTAGTAATATTAATAGCAATAATTATAACCATACTTATAGGGATAACAGTGAAATTTGATGTTGGTTTGTTAAGAGTGTAAATTGAATGATTTCCTAGTTTGTGATTTGTTATTCGTTTTAAATCCAATTTCGTTGTATAAATAGTTGATTTGATAGTACCCGAAGAGTACTTTCTAGTAGTGAAATCATTTTTCAAGAAAAGAGATTTGTACAATTTATGAAACACATGCATAGATTCCAAGTGAATCCTAACAATTATAATCAAAACGTGTTTTAATCATATCTAACTCATTTCTAATCCGTTTTTGACGAATGAATAATTGCTTTCATAGTATTTTACGAGTACAATCCATTGATAAGGTCGTTTTTGGTTTATAACAAGTATATCAATATAGTTTATTTGACCTTTTGAACATTCTTCCCTATTTAATTTCTTTTGGTTCCTAGTTTCCTAAAGCTTAGAGTCCTAACTTTCAAGTTGATGCTTCTATAACCCTAAATATTTATGTACCATCATTCGTTCAACTATATAATTTAAACCATCATTTAGTCCTCTTATCTATTCTTTAGCTCATTCATGATTTGTAATATTATCAATATGTATAATTTCTATGAATTGTTCATGGTATTTCTCTTGTAATGTAAAAGCTCCTTATCATGCTTTTGAAGCTTGTTTTATCAATTACTATGTTCATATAAGGTCTTAGAAGCATTAGATATAAGTTTAGACTAGTTTAGATGAAATTTGAGTCTTGTTTTACCTACTTCATTCCAAATTCCGAATTTACTATTACCATCTTTATAATATTTCTAAGTTGTTGTCTTTCTTTGCCAACAATATCTAGACATTTCTAACATATCAACCATCCATCTACTTGAATTCATCCATGGGTTAGCAACTTCTTTCAACTATATAACCTTTCTTCAATACTAAACAATTCATCCTAGAGTCTACATAACTATAACAAAGATAGATTGATAGTTTAGGACTTACCTTGGCTTGGAATGGAAAAAGGATTTTCAACTTCCTTTTTAAGCAAATCGAACCTATATCAAGGTTAGATGATGAGTTTTTAATTAAATTATAAGTTAGCATCATTAACTATAATGGGAGCTTACAAATTCTAATCAATAGTCTTACCTTGTTAAGCTAGCTTTCTCCTCTTGAATCCTTAGGTTAACTTAAGACTTTTGATTTGGTTTTGGATGTTGTTGGAGAGAGGAATTAATGTTGTTGATGAGCTTAGTGTGTAGGTAGGATATGTAAGTAAGCTAGAGGTTTATGGTTGATTATACAAGAGTTTCTAAGCTTCTAAGTTGAAGGTTGCAATGGCAAAAAGAAAAGGAAAAAAAGTGCTGGACGCACTCCTCCTTGTAGCTGGTTTTTGAGAGGATTTTGTGAGTTATGAGCTCAATTTATGTCTAACTTAAGCTTATATACATATACCAAGTTTAGGCTAAGTTTTAGAGGCTAAGGAAATGGTTTTGGGTTTGAAAAAGGCTCACAATTGCAGCTGGAAATTTCCATGCGAATTTGGCAAATTTGGATGACAATTTGACTTGTGTTTTGACAATTTTTGTGGCTATCTTTGAGGGTCTTAATTGTGTTTGTTTTGTAGCTACTTAATGTCATTTTGTGTGTAAAATAGGGGCTCAAATTGCAAGAAAAATCGGGTCAAAATCGTGTGAAAACCAAGGTCAATTTCCAACTTTTCTGCTGTTGTTTATTTGTTGATTTCCCACCTTGGTTTGTATGGATTTTTGTTCAGATTCTATTGTTGTTTTCTAGCTAATAAATGGTGTTTGAAGTGTCCATATAGAGGCCTACCATTGGTGGTTGTTTGGTAAAAAATTTCAACTCAAGCTAGGCCTATATGTTTATCAAAAATCGAGCTGGAAAGTGTGAATGTTGCTGTTCTATTTTGAATACTTCCCTGCTGCAGCTGTGAATTCCAAGCTCTGTTCACGGTAAATCAGGCTCCAATTGTAGCTGGTGTATAATATGTTTTGGCTGGAAAGTCTTGTACATTTAATGTTAGTTTATATGTAGAGTTTTTGGGTTGGGCTATGGGTCACTTTCATGTTGAATTTGTATATTCAAATTGAGTTCAAAAGTTGAATGTGAATGCTGTAGTTTATATGAAATCCCCCTTGTTGCAGCTTTCACGGTTGAATGGGGTAGCTTCAATTTGCAATTGTGAGTTAATTTTCTTCTTCAATTAACAAGGATTATATGTGTAGTGTTTTGGTTGGATAAATTGTCACTTTCAAGTTAGATTTTGGATCTTATATTTGGATCAAATAGCCGTGAAAACTAGAAGTAAAATCCATCCTCCCTGCTGTACCGTTTGACCTCTGCAGCTGACTCCCACGAAGGACTGTGCGTGGAAAAGGAGCTGCTCTGCTCGTGAAATGCGGATGCTGCAGCGTGTGGAAATTTCTACTTTGCGCGTGGAGGAGTTGAAACTGCCGCGTCCTCTGATTTCCAATTCCAGTGTGCGTGACTTTCATTTGCGCGTGGGAGAGGCCTCTGTCTTCTGCTGCTGCTTCTCGTGCGTGGAACTTCGGCTGGGAATTAAAGTTTGATGCTTGTGCTGCTGTCGTGTGCTGCTGTTTCAACGCTCCAAATCTCGATCTTTCTAGCGGTGCAATTGTCCGATTTTACTTCTTTCTTTTATATATATATATATATTTAATAGTTATTAACAAAAAAATATTTTTATTAAGAAAATAAATTATTCGCGTATATCTATACTTGTTATTTTTACGTTTTATCGAGATAATATTATTTAAGTTACAACAAAACTTTAATTTATTTGTATTTTCAAATTTTTAGTTAAAACTTCACACGGTTAATTATTTTTAGTATTTTTTTTTTAACTTACGTGATTAAATTTTCAAACTCGATGAATTAAATTAGGAGCCAAGTCCTAATAAAGTTAGAATTTCCTAACAATTAAAACAGTGGGTTTGAAATTTTTCTTTTTAGTTTTAAATTGATAGTTATTGTTCAGTATTAGTGTCTATTTGTATTTGTAATCTATTGTTTTATACCGATAAGCTCTATAAATAAACTGTATCTTATTGGTTTCGAAATTTTAAAACTATTTCTAGTTATATCTTGAATTTTCAGTTCAAGATACGAAATCTCGTTTTTTGTATCTATTAAGGTCAAAGAAATTTTATTTGATTTTTTTTTTTTAAGCTACGAATGAGTTTATTACAGTTCATAGATTTATTTTAAGATTTTTTTTTTGTTGAATCATATATTTGATATTAATTTCACATTTGCCAATTTGTTCATTTTCTAGTTATGAAAATTATTAAAGATTACGTTGATAATTCGGGATTTTAATTTTAAAAGCTTAAAATCTTTTTAATTAGAAGATTAGTGTAATTTGAATATTCATTTAAGATCTAGTTTTTTAGGTATTTATCTATTTTATCAAATACTATATTTTACTGTATAGGAGTTATTCCTACTAATTTGTTAATAACAACATATTTTTGTTTAGTGCTACTTAATATTAATAGATTCGTAAATAGCTTGAATACTATTTCATTATTTGACAAGCGTAGGATTTATTTTCTAGATATTGAGCTTAAGGAAAAAAAAGAATTCAGTAATTTACATTAACGATTGATTTATCGTCGTTTATAAATTATTTGAGATCATAGAAGTTACAGTTTTGTATTTCGAAATATTCTTTTTTTTTATTGGTAATGATTTTAACCTTTCTAATTATAATCAAATTCATTTACACTTTAACATTTTTAAATCGAGAAAAATTTGGAGTGATTTTTACTACTTGTTTCAATTATTCTAAATAATCAAATATTACATTTTTAGTATTTGTTATAATTAGATTACGAAAAATTTGGGGGATTACAGATTGATCCTAAACTCACCCTACGTATCCATTTTCCAACCAGATATCGATGAATGTGAAGATCCAAGTAGTAGCTGTTCTGGGAGATGTAAGAATACTAGAGGCTCGTTTCACTGTGAAGATCCAGGGAAAAAATTGAAACTCATCATGATAGGTTCGTAACTCTCTACACCATTCATTTAAAGATAGGAGGTATTAATAAAAGAAGGAAAAAAATTTATAAAATAATCGCAAAACTAACCTTAAAATCTAGTATTGATGGGCTCCGTTATGACCTTCCCATCTTCTGTTAGGGGAAAATACCACACATTCTTTCGTATTTAAGTTCCATTCATATTTCCTTAATTCATTTTTCGATCCGTCGTAGAAAGCTTAGATTGGACAGATGGTTAGTTGGTTACATTAAAACTCTAAAATAACCAAAATGTGTTGAATTTCCGTTAATCATCTCAAAGATTACTATGTTGAAAAGTTATTAACTTTAAAACTCTAAAACGTTACCTAAACTCAATAGGTGTTTAATAATTTAAAAAATAATGGGTCCAACTGGGAAGAAACTTAAAACTAACACTATTTAATTAATTATTTATAACATTTATAGAAAAGTTTAAAGCAAATTATTTTTTTAGTTTTTTTTTTTCATTTTATGAAAAGGAATTGAAAAGGTAAATTTAAGTTTTTTTTTTTAATTATAAACAAAATCATTATATAAACCAATTTTATTTTAAATATGAAAAAAATAAAAAGCTCTGATTTTTGGGAAAAAAACCTTCGTTATTAAAATGATTAAATGGCAAATAGATATGTAAGTTTGAAACTTTATCATACACAATATATAAATATATATGTAAATGAAAATTGTAATATTAGAAAAAACTTTCTCATTCTTCATCATTTTTTATTTTTATCTTCTTTTTTTTCTCTTATTTCTATATGCTAACCATGATACATGAATTATAGTACATGATCACACAGGTATAAAATATCATACCCACGTATAATGTAGATGCTATACAAATATTAAATACATATTACATGATATAGTATATTATTTTGTTCATTTTTCTTTTTTTTTCTCTTTTCTTTCCTTTTTTTTCACTATTTGATATAATCATGTACAAGTACAAAATATAATAATATAATAGAATACCGAGAAAATTATAATAGATTAGATATGGTTTGGGACCGTACCATCACTACTATTATTATTACATTAATTATAAAAAAATTAATATAAAAAATATTTACAATTTCTGTGAAGAGTAAAATAGATCTCAATTATTCAATATAGTAATGAAACTAATTCCACCATAACTAGTTCGAACCATGGAATTTTGCTATAGTGTGGGTCCAAGATACCAGTACTGGATTGGAATCCAACCAGGTTATGATTAATGGAGTTAGGTTGGAAGCAAGTCAAAAGTGGGTTGCAAAGAATCAGGATACTGTTTCGTCTAATAGTTATGGTGTGATGTCAGGTGGACGGGAATAGTGGGTTTCGAAGGTGGCCGGAGGTTGGTAGTGTTTAGTGATTGGTTTGTAGATGATAGGGTAAGTGTTTGTGGAGTTTTGGCTGAAAGCTTGTTGCTCTAGTGTCACTAGGGTGATGCTGGCTCGTTTTGTGGCAGTTTGATGTCTTGGAGATAAGTAGAAGTTTGTGGCGAAGGGCGTCGGAATTGGTGCTGTATGTGGAATGGCATTAGTAGTGGGTGTTTGGGTATGGTGGTTTTGAGTTTGGGTCACCGGCATTTGTTGGTGTGACAGTGTCAAGGTTGAGATAAGCTTTTATTGTAGAAGAACGACCACGCATGTGGAAGCCGTGCGCACGTTTGGCTATGATGCACCTGGCGCGTGCATGGAAAAAAATATTGAACTCACGCAATGCAACTTTCTAACGCCTTCGGCATGCAAGACCACTTAGCTCACCTTAATTCAAAGTTTTTATTATTCATTTGCTAGGGTTATTCATTGAATCGAACCAAGCCGAATCGAATAATAAAATGTAGTTCTTTCATATTTGGGTTTGGATTGTGATTTAATTTTAAAAGAGTCTAAACGATTATGGTTTAGTTCAAGAAGTCGGACCGAACCAAACCAAACCAGACCATTTGAACATGAATCGAAATGCTTCAAATTAGAAGAAATTAAAAAAAGAACTATTTTATTTATTTATAACTCTTAAAGATTAGATATTATAGTTACATACGACATTTCACGTTAATATCACATATATATGCAATTTATTAGAATAGACTTGAAATTGAATTGTAGTTGTGAATTTTAATACCATTCTTGTGTTCAGATATAACTTTATAAGAGAATTGAATAAGATTTCAATTTGTAGATTTATTAAGAAAAATTATGATTTTGTTCTAATTTATGAAATGTAAATTACATTTTTAACTACATTAATATTATTTATAAATATAAAAGTTATATATATATTGTGTTATATAATATACATAATACACCATTAAAAGTATTGCATATCTAACAGTATTAATATTATTTATAAATGTAATTGTATTATTGGAACTAAATGCTTTTAAAAGCTGCCCGAATAGAACTGAACCAAATCGAACCTTATTTAAAGCAGTTCAGTTCAAATTCTCGAATGCTAAAAGCGATTAGATTCACTAATAGTTTGAACCAAACTGTTTCAAATGCAATTTGGTTTGGTTTGACACCCAAATCTAATCAAGCTGAACCATAAGCACCCTTACTCATTAGTATGTTTTTTTTTTTTTTTATGCATCTAACCGTCCAATACAAATTGTGGAAATTTGGCCTCAAATAGATAATGAATCGATACTCTATTTAGTATAAGGATCTAACCCAATTCATTAAAAAATGAATACTAGATATGAAAAAGAATCAAATCTATTATTATTATTATTATTATTACCAATATATATACCTATAAATATGGATGTGTTTCTTTTTCTTTTTAAATTTTAATTTTCTATAAGCAATAAAAGATTTTTTATGTTTTTAGTAGTACTTATCTATTTATTTAAACCTCTCATCTAAAGGGGCTTTCATATTTTCTATTGTTCTTTTTCTCCTATATATTTTCTAGTTTTCTATTGTTTTTATTCTGTTTTCCTTTAAGAGAGCAAAAATGAAATGTCCATAGTGCAAATCTAAAACCAATTTTACTATGTATATGGAAATAGGCAAAATTTTAAATGTCATTCACCTTTTCCTTTTTTTTTCTTTCCAATTTTATTCTTTCGTACGGCTTGTTTTTCAATTTTCTTTTTCCAAGCTAGACTTAATAGGTTCATGTATCTTGGCCGAAAACCCATCTGGAATTCAATGGACTCTTGTCATGTTAGCAATCTAGAGTGGGTCACGGTTCAGGTTATGGGTCGGATCAGGTCTCATTGGATCCAACCCTCATCGAATTTTACACCAATTTCATTTCAATTGCATTGTCTTTCAATAAGAAAAAGCCAGATTTTCCCAAAACAAATTGGATAAACTTTAATTTAAAATTGTTGATTTTTTATAAATAAGTTTTAGAAAAGCAATATATCTAATATTATGTAATCGTCTTTTAAGATATTACATGGAAAAAGTTTGGTAGAGATGACCCATAGGTGAACTATGAGACTCTACTTATACCTATAGTTATAAACAAGTCGAGATTGCTCACAAATTACTCCAATTTGACTCGACTATAATTGAGTAGAGTTTGAGCTACTCAAGTACCTATTGAGTTCGAGTTTTAATATGCTTGATTCGAGTAGCTCTCAAACCTATTTGAGCTTTTTATATTTTTTTACAAAAAATTATATGACTTATGTTATTTTCCCTCTTTAAAGACAGTTTTTGTATCTTTTTTTTTCCTCATATCCAATGGTCCACTTTTTTATATTTCAAGCCAAATTAACTAAGAAACCTATTATATTCCCAAATCACAATTTATTTTTTAGTTTAATTCATTTTTGTAGGAATAATCAAGCCTAATTAAGACGAGCTTGAGCTTATTAAGTATTAATTGATTCGAGTTCTAGCTCAAAAAATAAAACTCAATCAAGTTTAAGCTTAGCATAATATCGCCTTGACTCAACTTGCTTACAACCCTATTTCTATCCTATCTTGTATATACTGATTTTAAGTTTTGGTACCAAAACTTACTCTACAATACTCTAGACTATCTTAAAACTTATACCTGTGGAACCTATAAGATATGTATCTTCTACGTCACAAAATTCTCTATTACATTATTATGATAATAACATTTTGAGGTAAATTTTCGACGGCCAGTGCATGACTCCATAGCATCTAATTCATTTAAACTTCATGAAAAATAACACCACCAAATATCTGGAAATTATAACAAGTTCAAAAGAAAAGTAACATTTACTAAGGAAGAAATGAAGAACAATGTGCTTTAAGATTTTTTTATGGTAATGAGCTTAGGATGGTGGTGTTAGTCCATGATATTTCTCTCATACTGGTTCGAGAAGCTATGTAGCATATTAGTATTAGTCAACTTGATGGAGGTACTATTGGTATGTATAAAAAGTTCTTTTAGATATTAAATTGAGCAATTTCAAAATTCAGATATTTAATTACATATTTTGTTAAAGTTTAAATACCATTAACGATACTAACAATTTACATAATTATAGACTTCCAACATTCAAATTTGTAGCACACTAATTGATGTGATGTGTAGAACCCAAGAACGATAGAATTGATTTTACGAAATCCTAACTCGCTGGTTAGAAAACTAATTAAAAAAAAACATATAAAATAGAGACCCACTAATTAAAAATTTGAAACCCACGGTATGAAAGAGTTAAACTCATTATCTATAGTCGAGCCAAGAACTTAAACAGTGATCAGAATACACAAGAATTGAATAATTCTTGATAACGTCACAAGAGTAATAAACTCAAAATATGATCAAATAATCCAATCACAAAAACTTTTTTAATCATTCCATACTTGGCATATATATAGACTTAAAGTAATCATAAACAATTTGAATAAAAGAGGAAACTAACTGATATCTTATAAACTACATATAGCTTCTAAAAAAAATTAAAAATGAATAACCTAAATAAGGAAACAAAATAACCTCATTAACAATTGCCAATAATGGATTATTTCAAAATAAAATCCGCTCCATGTTATTAACTAAAACAACTTCAAAGAACTCAATTGAAAATAACAATGAACACAAAAACAATAAAGGAGATAAGTTAACCGAAATAAATCAACATGGATTAATCAATTTGCAAGTAATCAACCTAGCCGGTGGACCTCAAATGGTTGACCTAGGTGGATTGACCTAGACCGATTCAACCACTTTAACTTTAGGGAACCTTTCGGTTAGTCCCCTTCTTGGCGTACTTGCTGATTTGAGCTCTTTAGGATCTGAGCTCCTTGAATAGTCTCTTCCTTATGCCCCATGCTAACTTTCTTCATGTCATTTTACTCATGCTTAACTCAATCTTACTCTCTCATTAATGACTTCATCATTAACTTGTTACACGCACATCGTTCCCCCTTTTCGAGAGATTCATCCCTAATAGTTTTTTTTTTTTTTCAGTCATTTGGTTGAGAGACTTAGTTGCATTAGAATTAAAATTTTCTAGAAGAAATTAAGAAGCAATACTGATTGGGGATATCATCGAACTAGTGATTGGTTACTAGTCTCTATAAATATGGCACGCTACTTTTACGTCTCCTTGGTTGCTTGTCTTTTTTGTGCCCTTAAGTGTTACAGAGATCACTCTCTTACCCCTTTGAATTACTTAATACCGGTGACATGTATGCACTCTCCAACCTTAATTAGTCTTTAGTTACTAACTTTAAAGTTAATGATAAAAGAGTAATATTCCTATTATCTTTCAAAAAGAATAAATAGGGATTCTCATAACCATCGTCACGAGTGGCTATCAAATTACCAAATCTTCTAAGAGAATGTTGTTCACGTGCATTGGTACAACATCACATAAAACCTCATCATGATATCCCTAGTAGAAAATGTAGCCAAAACTTCCTTATTCACCTATAATTAAACTACAACAACTTGTGTGTTGTTAGGTGTTTCATAGCAGGCAAATCTAACCTTTTCAACATCTTATTAGCAACATTAGTAGAACTCTATTTGTTAATAATCAAGCTACACAACTTATTATTAACAAGATGCCAAGTATGAATTAATACTATCCCCAATTGCTCAACATCATCCCCTATAACCTATGCACATAAAACTTATCTAATCACTATAACAAACTCCACTCGCAAAGCTAGATTTTCCTCTTTGTTATTGATATCCACAATCAAAGGCATATCATTATCTCTATCGCTCTCAAACTTATTCTCTCCATTTTACTCATAATTATTATCCTTTTATCCTAGGCATTAAGATACTATATATGTCAAACGCCAATAGGTTTAAAACAATGCAAATCAAAATTATAGGTTAAAGTTTAAATTTACTTCTCTTTTCTTCTAGCACTTGTTCCTTGAGCACAATCGACTCTAATTTAACTTTAGAGATATGTCATCCTTTTTCTTTCTAACTCATCCTTATTAGACTACACTTCTTTCCACATTGTCATTAAATTTTTGAAACCATATGATACATGTATTTCAAGTCCATCTAGTGTTGCAACTCAACTTTTTTGGCACTATCTCTATTAAACCAATTCAAAACTTTTGTCGTCATTACTAATTCATCATATCAAACATTTGCTTTGATCATCAAAACCTCCATCTCTTTATAATACCTTCAATAGCTCTACTCCTTTGGGTAAACCCTTACAACTTCTAATGAAAACCCCTATAATAGTAACTAAGGATAAGCTACTCTCTCATAACATTCATTAACTCATGCTAAGAACTAATTGGTGATTTCAAATTCCTCCTTCTATTAAAAGGTTGATATCACCATATAATAGCATAATCACATAATCTAACTACAACTAATTTTACCTTTCTCTTCATATTATTTGTGACACTCAAATAACAACTTCATCTTCCCCTTCGATTGCTAATGTGCATTCAGATCACTCATCTCCTAGAAAGCTAGAATCTTGAATTTAATCCTATTCTATTTGCTATGAAGTCCATCACCTTGTCTTGACTCCTCTTATTACCTATCTACATCTACAATTGTGGCATGTTCTTCATGGTTATACTCATAACCATTACATATATATTTCTCATAATCTTCTTGCTTCGATGTTGCTTGGAATTTCACACAAATAGTGCCATAGCCTTCTTCTACACTATAGCAATATCTAATTACACTTGAGAAATTCTTCCATTCATAGTCCTCATTTTGGTGATCAACTACATTATCGTGACCTTCAATTAATCTATTCCTAAATCTAAACCATCATTCTTCTTTTCCATGTTATTACATGTGCCAAATATTCTAAAAAATTATGGAAGATGTATTCCTCGTAATACTATTTAATGTATTTCACTAAACACTTGTGTTTTACTTTTTGTCAACTATTCTCATTGTATTGATCTCACCAACTCTTTCTTTTACGTCTCCTTATTCGAAAACCCTAGGAATTTTACAATAGCTTATTTTAAAATAAAACTGATAAAAAACTATTAACTAAAATACCTTGAACCAAAAAAAAAAAAAAAAAAAGAGGATATATGATGACGGAAACAAGTCTACATAGATTGGTCAAATTGAGAATAGTTTACCTAGATTGATCCACCTCAAGTAATTGACTTGAGTCGATCAATCATGACTAGTTTGACCACCTTTGCTAAGGCATGCCTTTGAGTCGAACCTTCTTTTTAGTATACTATTTGACTTTGACCAATAACTCTAAATAATCTCACTATTGTGGCTCATGATAATTTTTTTCATCTCATTTTGCCTATACTTGACCCAATCTTGCTTTTTCAAAAATGACTTCTCAACTTTAGCTTACCATGCACATATCAGTTTCAATAAATTCAAATCTAGAGAATTTTATAGCTCTAAATTCCCTCCATTTAGTGGATGTATGTTATTTAATTACTAGACAAAATTGCACCTACCATGTATGAGAATTAAAGAAGTCACATGTTCTTGTTATTATGTAAACAACTAAATCCATTGCTTCATTGTTTCCAACAATTTGTTATCATTATTATATATATATTTATGTGTTTAGTGATAAACATTTTCATTGTCAATTGGCAACCCATAATAGTATTAAGCATTGAAGAACCATAGGGACCACATAATAACTTAGATTTATATCTTTCTTTTCATCATCACCATCCAATTTATAATATGTTATGATTGAGCTAACTCATATATATGCTTTCAAAATCACTAACTTTCCATGCATCAGCTCAATTTGGTTTGTCATTTTCTAAGGAAATCATTGAGAATATTATAAAATGTAAATACAATAATTGTAGCAAAAGTAAAAAAACGGTGTGCAATATCATTAATTCATATGTTTTTGCAACATTATGGCCTTAAAGCTAAAAAATATCAACAACCTTAAAAAAAGGAGCATAGTAAGTAATTGAAAACAAAAAATATCAACAGCACTAAAGCTATTGATATCCATGATACGCAAAATAAATAAGGAAATTTGAAGAAAAATGGTAAAAATCACTTACTAAAAATATGCAGCCCTCAAGTTTACATCGTAAAAACCTTTGGAATGGATGTATGCTTTGGTTACCATGTCTGTTAGAGCAAAGTGGCATGTACACTAGTCTCCTAATAAAAGTAGCATGGGCTCAACTATCCTCCCCTTCAAAAATTGTAATAAGAATCAATTGGTAAAAGAAAGAAAATATGTATAATATATATATATAATATATTGTGTGTGTGTGTGTGTGTTTTTGGTTTAAACAGGTTTAACTAGACTGAGAAAATGATTTTTTAAAATAACTTTCGTGAAAACAAAGAATGGGACTTTAGTTAACCAAAATTGGAGTTCAAGTGCATGAAGACCTTCAAAGGGATTTATTTTGAGTAAGAAAAGAAATGAACTTTTGTTAGCAACAATTTCTAAAAGATAATCTTTTCATCTTCTAATCAATTCATTTCATAAGATTCTTAGAATAGCCAATTGAAGTCATAATCTGCACTTTCGTTGTTGCTTTTCTCTTCTTTTTTACTATAATTAAACCTATATTTTTATTTTGCTACAATTATCTTCATTCAATCTTTCTAACTTCTATTGAAGAGAAATTTTAAAATTACAAAAATAATGTGTTTCTCTATCAAGAGGATGTATGAAAACACCATGAAAGGCATTCAATTTGGGTTTTAAAAAAATCTCACCCTTCTTTCATAAACATCTTCATTGGAAGGTAAAAGAAAATGCATCTAAATGTTTGGTTTTCCTATTACAATAAACTTATTAATAGAAATTATAAAAAAAAGTCATTTCACTAGTTTCTTTTATTTTGTAGGTTTGGTTCTGGTGTAGGAGTGATTTTCTTAGTTTTCTTGGGATGGAAGCTATATAAAATTATTAAGAAAAGAAAAGAAAAGAAACTTAAAGAAAAGTATTTTAAGCGAAATGGAGGACTTATACTACAACAACAATTATTATCATTTGAGGGAAAACTATTTGTTGAAAAGGAGCTACAACTGGCCATTGAAAATTTTAGTGAGAGCAGAGTTTTAAGAAAAGGGAGTCAAGGAACTGCCTACAGAGGAATGTTGACAAATGGAAAAATAGTAGCAGTGAAGAAAGCTTTGGTCACCAATGAGGGGAACGTTGAGCAGTTTATTAATGAAGTTATGATACTGTCTCAAATTAATCATAGAAATGTCGCAAAACTACTAGGGTGTTGTTTGGAAACAGAATTTCCTCTTCTTGTATATGAGTTCCTACCAAATGGCAATTTGTATGAATGTCTTCATGAATCAAATGATGAACGCCTACTCTCATGGAAAGTACGTTTGCAGATTGCAACTGAAATTGCAGGGGCACTTTCTTATTTGCACTCAGCAACATCAGTACCCATATATCACAGAGGCATCAAGTCTACCAACATACTCTTGGATGAAAAGTATCGTGCAAAGGTAACAAATTTTGGCACATCACTATCAATGCCTCTTGATCAAACTCATGTAATCACATTAGTACAAGAAACCATTGGTTACCTTGATCCAGAGTACTTCCAGACATATCGATTTACAGATAAGAGTGATGTGTATAGTTTCGGAGTGGTACTTGTTGAGCTTTTAACTAGAGAAAAGCCTATTTCCATGATGAAAGTGGAGGAAGGTAGAAACTTAGCTATACATTTTATTCTTTCATTGGAAGATGGCCATTTGTTTAATATCTTGGATGCTCAAGTTTTAAATCAAGGTACAAAGGAAGAAATTCATATTGTTGCTAACCTGGCAAGAAGATGTTTGCAGTTAAGTGGAAGAAACCGACCAACTATGAAAGAAGTGACTATAGAATTAGAGGGGATCCAAAAGCTTCGACAGTTACCTAATACCCTCGAGAGTGAAGAAACTTGTATGCAATTTCAATGTGAAGACATCTTGAGATCACCATCAATTAGTCTTGAAGTTCAGACTGATGTTGTTACATCATCAGATGTTAAACCCCTTTTACATGGTAAACTTGGTGACAAGTATTTTTGTTTTGGATCTGTCATTTGAATTAATTTATCCATATAATAACTCATAAAAAAAATTATTTATATGCAATGTTGAGTTAACAACTTTTAGATGGTCAATAATTTGGGATTAAAATTTTACATTTTAATCTATGTTTTCATTGTATTTTGAAGTTATTTAATATTTGATTTTCTAAGTGTCGTGTTCATGTTATAATAATTCAATGTTGGACTTGATTTTCTTTTAATGAAAATGTGTTATTTATATTATTAATGGTTTTTTCTTTTGTCTTATGTGAATTGTTATAATTTTTTGAAAATTTTAGTATATATTTTTATCAATTTGGTGTCATTTAAAGTGCAAGAAATTAAAAATATATATATAAAGAAAGAAAGAAAAATGCACTTCTTAAACAAAACAAGATGTTACGTTGACAAGATAACGATGATAGTTAGTTTTGCCCCTAAATTTTATGCAATAATGATCATTATGTATTTTTTTACGATGGCAAATGAGGTACTATCTTAATTTGTCTCCACAACATTTATAGCTTCCTACTATCTATCCAAACTAGAGTGAAAAATAATACTATGATATGATCATGTACATTTAAGTGGCACAATGGGGTAAACTTGACACTCTTGTATCATTAAGTTAAAGTTTTCCATTTGCCAAATACTATATGCTCATCTGATGTTTTTTATTATCATTTGTGCACATATTTCCATATAACTATATTCATTTTTTACCATGTAAAGTAGGTGGAAATCAACATGTGATCTATACTATAAAAGAGGATTTCTTGTGAAATTAGTCGAATCCTAAATGGCAACAATCATAAAATATATATATATATATATATATTCCTATATGAACATTACAAAACTGCAACATTAAATGCTTGTTTGACATTGTACTAGATGCTAACCGATCACTAACGAGAGAGTGGAAGCAATCATCAACATGAATGTTTGATATTATATAAGACTCTTCCTCATTCACAAAATCCCGTTCACAAGAATCTACTAGTGAATATAGATCATTTGTCTCATCTAACTCCTTTTTAAGAGGATTCATCTCCAATTTAGCAACCATAATTTGATCCAAACTCATAGGCAATAATACTAACATTTTCTTCTTATTTATTTTAAAAGAATAGCAAATACATTGGTCATTATAAGTTGCTTCTCTATCACTTGCCTAATAATTGCTAAGACATTAGAAATAGTAATTGGTACTACATCACACAGAACTTCATCAAAATATTGATTTAGAAGAGAAATAGACACTCTGTTACGCCTTGAAGGGTACCCTAAATGTGGCAGTCTGCTACATACAATATCAAGACTTAAGAATGACTATCTTAGTGACGCGAAAATCTTGGTATTATATGTAAGGTGTACAACATGGTAATAGGAAATACCGTTGACAAGTGTGGTTAAGCAAGTAATAATGAACATACATGAATCTAAAAATAAAGTTATCCCATAATAACAAATAATAGTCCATTACACAAGTCTTAGGGGCATTCCCCCACTAATCTCCAAGGATCATATAAAAATTACTAAATCTTTACAAGAAAACTTAAATACTTTTACTAAAAGATTTTAAAAGAAGTCTATTCTAAATCTTCGAGTAGATTTCCCCCAAAAAGAAGACTTACTTAGATATGTGAAGACCTTAGATATAGGAACAAATGGTCCTGCATATGCAAAAATCAATAAGGGTATAAGCTTTATGAACTTAGTGAGAATATTCCCGATTAACATACTCGAAACAAAGATATCAACCAAGTTTATTATACAAGCAAATGAAATACGACAACTACATGAGTATACAAGACATATGGTTTTCCGGAAAACATATGTTGTGTAAAGATCCAACCCACTAAATCTTAAAATTTAGAGTACCGAGTCCCCAACCACATAATAATTTTCATATTATATGTAAGGTTGTCCTAAAACTAATAATTTATGAGAATTATTTAATTAATCTACTAAAACTTTATAAACAACCTTTAACAAAATAAGATTGCTAATACAAGCAACTTATACATATATATACATCATATGTACAAAGCTTAGTGTCAATACAAGACATTACAAAAATTACAAGTTTTCTTAGCATAAAAAGTAACCCTAAGGGATCTTAAGGTTTTTACATCTTAGGCTTATCTATCAAGCCTTCTATACAGAGAATTTTGCTTTTAAACAAAATCTTCTCCAAAATCCAGGGGCATTCCAGTCCTATTCATCCCACTCATTCATGAATCTCTCAAAGTCTGACCCATAACCCAGATCATCATATAACTCATCTTCATTACCTGCAAAGCAGCAAAAGTGAGCCAAAGGCCTAGTACGCAATAACAAAATACAAGAACAATTTATCAAGTAAACTTAAATCAAATGGAATGCATCAATGAATCAAGTCATTATCTTATTAAGTTTTCTTTCATAGAACAATAAGAGGGTGTTCAATCCCTGGGATCACGCTCTTGGAATTTAGGGGTCCTAAGTAACAGCAGCTGCTCAGGGGGTTGATATAAGCAGTTTGAATACTTATATCTCCAATATCTATTCCATAAAGAAAATAGCTTCACTTAGGGTTCAAAAGTTGTTGCCTGACTCTACTTAAACTCAGTACATAACATGCCTAGTTACAAGTTCCATAAACTTTGAACTAAACCATGGTATTTCTCCCTAAGTTTAAGTAAACGTTACTCGGATACTATTCCCCCCATCGGCTACCCACTCAACCAAAATGAATCGCTATTGCATCATAGCATACCATTGCATCATGACTTAGGTTAAGCGCCTAACTAACATGTCATTGCATCATGACAGGTTTGCTGCTCCTCAAACCAGATTAAATAGCGCAATAGACATCTCGTTCATCAAAGCATTAAGCCGAATTGAATTAAATCAATTTAGAATGCCTAATCCTAGCATACAACAAACAAACTATTGTGTACTTGAACCCGATAGTATATTACTATATTCACTCTGAGGGGAAATAACTAAAAACCTTTAACTGAAATAAGAATATCAAAACAATCAATAATTGAATGTAGAATTCACGTATATATATATATATATATATATATATGTCACAATCTAGGTTAACTATATAAAGAGATTCAATAAGCTTAGCATATAGTTTAATATCTAATTCATATAAAAATGTTTATTTAGCTTATATGTTCATTAGGAGATCATATATGAAGTTTGAATTTGAAAAACTTAAGGGATATGCGGCCTTTCTACCCAAGCAAAATTTGAATGAACGCTGGCAGCGTAGGAAATATACGCCAGCGGCGTTGTGTTCGGCATTAAATATTTTGATCTGTTGCATCCAAACACGCCCATACACCGGCGTGTGTTGAAGCCCTAATGGCCGGTGTATACTTTGAAAAAAAAAAACGCTGGCAAATTTTTCTTGCGAAAGCAGCAGCAGGTCTGAAGCGGCTTTAAAAAAATCGATTCTGATATTCAACACCGCCTCTATGCCGGTGGCGTTGAAGTGCCAAATGCCGGCGTACGTTCAAAAATGGACTATTTGAAAAGAGCTTATTTCCCCTATTTTTCACTTTGCAAATTCCTAACCTACAACACTTTTAATCCTTCTTCAAGTTCATTTTAGCTTCATATACTATCTCCTATCCACACTAATCAATCCTAGATATTTTGAACATTAAACAACACATTAAACCACTTCAATCACATCAAATCCTATCCCACTCATCCTTAACTTCAACTACTCAAATCAACATTACTCCTCACCAACACTTCTTATAATTACTATAACACATAAGCAAGTTCACCCAATAACAAAACACAATCTAACCTATATCAATGCATGAACCATACAACTTAAAAGACATTAAACTCATTCTACCATAGATTTCACATATATACTATAAGAAAGGAAATAAAGCAAAAGTCTATACCTATATTAACTTACATGAGTAAGCCTTAGCTTGGAGAGATTTTTCATTCCATGAGCTTGGTATTAGTCTTTGGTTTAGGGGTTGTAGTTTGAAGAGAGGAAAAGAGAAAAGGAAAGAAAGAAGAGGGAAATTCGTATGAAATGGCGGGCTGCCAAAAGAGGCCTTAATTAAGCAAATTTTTTTACTCATTATTATCTTAGGTTTGACTTTTGAGGCATATAAGACTTTGGGTTGAATTTGGTTTAATATGGAGCTCATTTGGGTGTAATATAGGCATGAAAAATAGGCTTAATTTTGTAAAATTTCTGTCAACAATTCCTTGGACAATTCAAAAGTTGATTTTATAAATTTAAACATAACACAAACTATTAATGCATAAAAGACACAAATATTAATTATACTATACACAGATTAATATATATATAATAATAACACTAATTTCATTACACATAATCACTTACATCAATAATTTACATTAATAAACATAACATATCAAACATATTTCTACACATTCAATTTCATAAATCGAAACTACTTCAAACTTAACATCTAAGACTAATATTGTATTCATATGCAAATTTTAGTTGTTGAATAATTTAGATTATTTCATGTTGAATGAATTTATGCCATTCATTCGTGCTTAAGTATCCCGGCTAGTTACAACCAATAATTTTTAATAACAATTTTCATAGTTCTTACCGGCTACTATTCACCACCAAAAATGTATAGATCTTATCGACTCCTACTCGCCATCGATTTGTATAGTTCATACTGATTCCTACTCGCCACATGCAGATACTACTGGTTGTGCCAACCACCACTATCATATACTTGTCCTACCAATTATATAATAGCAAATGCAATGAGACTCAACTCATGAAGTGCATGCATTAAATTTTATTTAGAGTCTAGCCATTTATGCTCAATTTCTTGCAAGTGATTAGCCAATTTTAAACACTTCAACATGCTAGTAGAACATACAATTCATTATAAGCAACTCATGGCTCGATATGCTTAAGGATCTTTCACCAACATTATAAGTTATTCGCACTTTCCATTTTATCTTTTTCCTATATTTAGTGCTACTACACTACAAGCACAATCACAAGTATGAAAAATAAGGGAAGTAGACTCACTCGACCATAGCTTGACGGTACTTCCTTAATCGAAATAGTTTTCGGCATAGTAAACGTCGTCCTCCTCGTTTCTTAAACAAAAGAAATACCCAAAATGAGTATTTCATGGAATTTCTAATCAAATTTTCTAATTCTATCTTCTAATTACGGTAAAATTTGTATAGGTGGAAATTATAACTTAAAATGGCCGTAAGTTGCTCATTTTAACTCAAAATTTGGCATATTATATACTGCTTTCTACCTACTCAAAAAGATCTATCCATTTCTAAAGTTATTTTTATCATAAAAATTCATTTAGGTGCTGAAACAGTGAGGTACGAATTTACCACAAAAATCTCAGCTTTCAAAACACAATTTTTCAAACTTTTCTTCATCAAAAAATTCTTGTACAAAAATATAGATATTTATATAGTTGAAAAATCCTTTAAATACATACATATATATATATATATAATAATCATATTGTATGCATGAATTTAGTGGTGATGTCTAAACAATGATTTTTAGAAAATGTGTCCTAAAAGTTAGAAAGTAAACACTTGAAAATTTACTTAAGTTTGTTGAAAAAAAAGTCTTGAATTATTATAAGTGAGTGCTTTCTTCCTTTAATTTTATTTCTTAACCTTGTGAAAAATTTAATTTTTTCTAAAAATAAATTTAGTCTTTTTAATATTCCAACAACTTCATTTCTAGTTGTTGAAAAATGTATTTATGTTTTTAAGTATTTTTTTGTAGTGACTAAGATTACTTAAAGTAGTCATGTTTATATGTGCTTAATTTTTCTAAAGTTAGTTCCACTTTAAATAATAATAATCTTTTAAGTTATATACTAATTTTATTTCTAAAGTAAGATTTGTTTCTTAGAAGGTTAATTTTTAGATAATCTTCTAGTTCTTAGGATTCTAGAGTGTTGGTGAAAATTTCACAAATAAGTTTAACAAAAACCTTTGTCATCCAAAGCGTAAGCAATATTAAGTTTTAAAGAAACATTCTTATTTTATTGATTTGAAAAGAGTGTGTGATAAATCTACTTTGTTTATTCTTTGATGAAATCCATTGTACTATTATTACTAAAAACTTGTGATGAAATTATCTAAAATTTGAAAAAAATTGTTAAGGTAAAACTTTAGGTTTTTATGGAAAAATCATTTCTTAAGTGACAAAACGTATCCTTAAAGAGAGTTATTATTTTCTCTATTTAAGAAACTTCTTTTATATTTGTTGAGACAATATCAACATGTTTATGTATGTTTATGAATATGTAGTCTTGAGAAAGAGAATAATATCACATAATAAGATAATGATATATAAAAGAAGTAATAAAAGCATAATAATATGGTTAAGTATTATGAGTCTTAACTTCATCAAAACAACCCGAGACTAAAAATAGACTAGTCTAAAAAAAAAGAGAAAAAGAAAGAAGAAAATGCATAATAATAATAATAATAAAATAATAATAATAATAATAATAATAATAATAATAATATGAGCATAATAGTAAAAACAAAATAATAAAACAAAATGTATAAACAAGAACAAAATATGAACATAATGTTGCTTTCTTAACCTCTATGAGTATTTAGAAAACACACACTATATTCATGCTAGGTTACATGAACATAATAAGTAATTTATTAATAATCTAAAAACATAAGAATGGATGTATGAATAAGAACAAAGTATGAACCTATTGTTGCTTTCTTAACCTCCTATTGTTGCTTTCTTAACCTTATGGTTTTATAGAAAACATGCACTAAGCTCATACTAAGTTACATGAACATGAAAAATGGTTTAGGATAATTACCTACTAGTTAGAAGAAGATAGAAAATGTGTAGGGAATATGTAGAGAGGATTTTTGTAGAGTGATTTCGAGAGAGTTTTGGTATGTAAAATAAGTGTGTGAAAGAAATGGAAAGAGATGGGGTATTTATAGAATTTTGTGAAGGGAATTAAATATAATAAAATAAATTTAAAAAGAAAAATAAATGAGTTAGAGAGAGAGGGGGAGGCTATCACGCTCTGAAAGGTACCCTAAAAGTGCCAGAACGACGTACACAATATTAAAGCCTAGGAATGACTACCTCAGTCACACGAAGGCTTCCATACTATGTACAAGGCGTAACACATGAAGGAGACACATTGGAGTGATATATTTCATATTGATACAACTTGAGTAACAACATAAAAGAAATACAATTCAATATTCTTCAAGTACAATTCATCCAAAGATTTCACTACACAAACTATTATAAGATAATTCACAAAACCTAGTTAATATCTTCAAGTATTCTTACTTCCTGTCGGAATCCCGAAGTTGTACTCAGCTCCAGCCATCTCGGTCCCCAGGTAGCATTCTCCCGTCAACCTATTTACTTAAACATCTATTGGGGTATAAGCTACACTAGCTTAGTGAGAGTTCCCTTAATTTCGAACCATAACAAGCAAGTTATAAATCATCCATATACTATGCATGAACAAAAACATGAGCAGATAATTATGTATAAGTGACTGGAACCCGTACACAGAATGGATTTACGCCTTCTGTATCTAGGGTTAGGGATGGTATTGAAAGTCTACACGACCTGCTGCTAGTCCCCAAGTCCCCCAGCTCATAGCAAACGACTCGGCTTAGCTCATACATGGGATGCATCTCCGATGTGCTTTAGTTCCCTATGAATGAACTCTGATACCGGGTCTTATTCTCCAAACGTGACCTCAGACCATACCGATCATCTTGCGTAGGAGTAGCATGCTACCAAACGTAACTTGACTGATACGATGCATGACTAATTCATTTTTGCTTAGGTCAAGTATCCATACATTCTTTAGAGTGACCAATCAATATCATACACATAAACAAAAACAATATGAACAGTACTGTTATCCAATCGATTCATGGTTTCGATATGCTTTAGTATTCTTTGGCATACATACATCAAAGTCTCATCATCTATCCCATCCCCATTCATATCGGTTTTATCTTGTTCTATAATTGTAATGCAACTAGTTATAACCACAAACAAAGTAACAAAATAAGAGGAAAAACTCACATGTCCATTGGACTCCGGTCTTTTAATTGTAATAATGGGTGGCAAGATCCTCGAAAGCAAAGTCACCTAAGGAAAGAATACCCAAACGAGTATTTCAACTCAAAACTAATCCATTCTATCTCATACAAACTATCAAATTCGTAATTCTCGTCCTAAGCGGGAATTCCAACTTAAAACGGCCATAACTTGGTCATTTTAATTTGGAATTTAGCAAATTATATATTGATTTCTATTTACTTTGAAAGATCTATCTAATTATAATATCATATTTAAGTTTTGAAAAATTTTAAGCTTCGAAAAGATCCGATCATTTTCAGATCAGTAGCGAAATCTAATCTAGAAAATTGATTTTGTCTTTCATGAAGTTTGTACTATCCAAAACAAGTATACATGAAATATGAACAAGTTACTATCATAAATGATATGTCATGAGATACATATGTACATGTTCTTGATGATATTTAATAAAAGAAATTTTTAGAAAACTTTTTCCTTATAAAAAATTTATAAAAATCACTTAGAAAGGCTTAGTCTTGTATTCTGACAATTCCCACTTGTTTTTA
>JAMXBD010005042.1:0-29888 GCA_024138025.1 Combretum micranthum
ATGAAATAGCCATGACTCCTTCCTTATATTGCATGCTAGTATGATATTTGGATGATATATATTATATATGGTGTGTATGTTTAGTAATATAATTAAGGAATGTGTTATTTTATATATGATTAGTATTATGAAATTAATATTATTGTTTGATATTCATAAATGTGTGAATAGCTTAATGAATGTGTGTGTTTTTATTCAAATTAATATGCATATGTTATGTTTAGAATTTAATTAAATTGCTTTTGAATTTGCTTAAAACATGACAGAATTTTTGGCTAAAGTAGACCCACTTTTTGAGCTCAAATTTGACTCAAATGCATTTGAAATTTGCCTAAATTAAACCTAGGACAAATATACCCCTAATGGTGAGATTTGGATGACATTTGACTTTAATTTGGACAAATTAAGATCTCCTTTTGGCAGCCTCAAATTTCCATACGAATTTCATCTTCTTATCTTTCTTTCTTTCTTTCTCAATCCAAAATTTTAAACCCTAAGCCAAGGCTTACTACAAGCTTAAGGATTTGAATAACATTCCAAGCCAAGATTCACTCATGTGAGTTTAATGCAATCTTTGTCTTTTAATTTATATCCTATAATGTGTTGTTTATAAATGTTAGGGTAGATAGGATTTTGAGATGATGTTTGGTATGAGATTGAGTTGGTGCATGAATGATAGTGTGAATGGGATTATGTGATTAATGAAGTGGTAGTTTGCATCTCATAGGAATGTGGAAGTGTGGGATTGAGTATTATAGAAAAATTGAAGAATGAGTAGTTGATATGTGAATTTGAAGTATGATTGGTGATTTGATGATTAGAGGTGGAATTCATGTTGTTAGGATAGTATTTGAATCATATAACAAGCTTTAGAAAGTTTGGACTAAGTTTGGAAAAGTTTTGAGACTTGATCAAAATGTATAAAAACAGGGGATTTCAAAAACCATTTTCGTATAGGCTAGATTTTGAGCGTACGCCGGCATTGGGGATTCTACGCCGCCGGCGTAGAGGCGGTGTAGAAAGCCCACAGAACCAATTTTCCTAACGCCGTCTGTTACGCCGCCGGCTTTTATGCTAAGGTTTTGCCAGCGTCTGTTCTTCAGAATGTACGCCGGCAATTTAAGCTTCTACGCCGCCGGCGTAGAGGCGGTGTTGAAAGGCCACAGAACCAAATTTCTTAAGGCCGACCGAACGCCGCCGGCTTTCGCTTGACCAGTGAGCCGGCGTTCTTTCATCCCTATTGTACGCTGGCTATTTGAAATCAACGCCGCCGGCGTATGTTTCAAAGCTGCCCGCGTACATAAGTAAGCGGACGGCTTAGACTTCTCTGGATGTTTTTGAAACTTTGGGTTTTGGATTCAACGCCGGCTAAAGGCCGCCGGCGTAGGAAACAAAGGCTGACGGCGTACCCTTGAACACTGCCAGCGTTGGCAGTGTGAATTTTCAGGACATTGCACACCGGCTCAACGCCGCCGGCGTTGAGTGCCGGCGTATCCCCTGTGCTTTTGAATTTTAAGAACTTTTTCTAAAATTTTCCAAAGTTTGTTATTTGAGTAATTATATATTTATTAAGTGATCTAGGGTATAATAGGGTGCTTAAATGCTTTATTTTGATTTTGAATTAATTTATTTGGATTTCTTGGATGAATTTATATTTTGAGCTAATCAATTAGAGTTTAAGCTAAGTGTGAATTTATTATTGATTTAAACAGTGTTAGATCCTCGCCCAGTCGACTCCGTTAATTCTCGAGCTATATCAGGTACACAGTGACTTGCTTGATTCTTTGCTAGGGTAGGCATCAAGATTAAACTACCTAAAAATCAGAGAATACTATTGTTATTTATGTGTTGATTGTCGGTGTTTGCCGTTGAATCTGGTTCGGAGAGCGGCACCCTGCTCAGATTGGGGGCAGGGTTCTTTCTCGTTAACGGTTAGAATGGTTTAGGAGATATGAGTATCCGAGCTGCTCATATCAACCCCCTGAGCGTCGTGATGCGTTACTCAGGAACCCCTAGTATTACGGGCTACGCCGGAAGGTGGGGCTGCCTAGTCTGTATGAACAGTAGGGACCACTCAGGGAGGCGGACGTAATACTAGAACCTTGTTGTCCGGAGTTTGAATACTCCCTTGTTGTCTTATTAATTAAAGACTTATTATTGAATAAGTAATTGTTGCATAATGCATCTAGCCTAAGAATGTGTGATTCACTTCGCATTTGTATTCGTTACTTGTGTACTGGGCCTTTGGCTCATATTTTATCTATTTCAGGTGATGATCCCGATGAGTTCTATACGAGTATGGGGTACGGAACTGACTTCGAGGATTTTCTTGATGGGTTGGAGGATTAGAGATGACCATGGACTCAATGGACCCTATAAATGTAATAGATTAGATGAGATTCATTTTTGGTTGATGGTGTAAATATTGTGTTAGTAGAGTTGTGTTTTGAGAATTTTGATTAAGGCTTATAAAAAGCCTTTGGATGTAATATGTATATATGTATATATGTAGCTATCTAGAAGTAGAGTTATTTCCGCTGCTAATATCTATGTTGTTTGTTGTATATTATCTTATAGAATTAGATAAACAATTACTCAAACTATCCCTTTAGGCAACCTTACATATAATCTTAGGGGTTATATGTGGTTGGGGATCCGTTATCTCCTATATCAAATATAGGGGTAAAATTCAGGGTCCTTACACCTTATCAAGATGTAGGTGATCATCTGATTTTACAACCCTTGTCTATTCTTAGTTCAAGGACTATTACTTAACAAAGACATAGGGTACGTCAAATATTGATACAATAAATGGGGTTATTACCAAAGGACACTATGGGAAGACTATGATGGTTTTCAACAATTTTTTCCTCAGTTCAACCTTGAGGAGAAGGTTGTTTTTAAAGATCGGAGACATCTATTGCAACTCATCACTCTAAACATACAAGGCATAGGACATTTCTAGCAAAATACTAAGATTGCATGGTGGTTTAAACTGTAATTATTTAGTGGTACTAGTTTTGACTGTTAAAAAGTTGATATAGTAACAAAAATGTAATAATATAACTGAAATATCATCAATATAACAAGGAGAAAAGAACAAAGGGGAAAACCATCCTTTTGGCCCCATAATCACGAGTCTCTTGAGACTTAAGAGATTGCACTACTTGAAATTGCATTATCACATGCAAATCACAACATATAGTGATATTAGTATTAGTAGAGTGAATATGAAGAGAGAGAGAGCGCTAGGGTTTGTTTACCTTGATCAGTAAATTTTTTTTTATTAATTGTTAAATTAAGAAAAGATGATAGAAGATTTTGTTTTATGATAAAAAATTAGGTGGAGTAACTTGGTTAGGCTGAAGTAGTAGATTGAGTAGTGGACTACTTATAAAAAACCTCTAGATTTTGAGTTTTGTAATAGACTTTCAGTATTAAGCGTTAAGGGTTAGTGTCACATTAAAAAAATTAGAAAGTAAACGAAAGAAGTCTTTTATATTTTATTGTTCTTAAATTTATTATCTTATATACCGATTCTTTAATGTGGACGATTTATTCATAAATTTACAAAATAAATTTGAAAAGTTGAGTTTGTTGTAAGGGAGCTAGTATTTATAACTCTTTTAATTTTTATGTATATGTATATTTAAGGATTATAGATCACTTGTTAAATTAATTTTACTTGAAATATTGCATTGCATCACGTTGTTATAAAGTGCATGTTGATAGTTCTTTTCTGATTACCAAAGTTCTCCCCTATGTGTATATGAACGGTAAAATGTAATTAGGTGTTTTTTTTAAAGTGATTCAATTGGATTAAGATTAAATCAACCATAGTTTGAGTGGTCTAGTTCGTAACCCAAACCATAAAAATCAGCTGATGCGTAGAGGTCTATACTAGACTATTTTAAAATTTTTTGTTTGCTTTGATGCTAAATTAAACCATCTGGTTCAAACCATTAAGGTTGTATTTGGTTTATTGACGTGCTTGCAATACGTTATCGTTTCAATTTAAATTATTTATCAAGAAATATATACATATAAAAAAATATATATTTTTATTTAGAAACAACATATACATATAAGATTTAGATGCAAATGAAATATCGATATAGATGAAAATTAGGCAATTCAAAAAAAGACCTTAGCCCAATTTGTCTTCATTATCAATACTCTAATAATTCATTTTGTCATTTGGACCTTTTTCAACAGTAAAAATCATTATCTTATAATTATGTATCCAAAGGCGTATTTTACAAAAAGGCGTTACTTGGGTAGGGATTTCGACTCTTCGCACACTGGATTGCAAGCTTTGTATCATTTAATATGAAATAACATAATCCTTAGCATAAGATATTACTACTCTTTTTTTTTTTTTTTTTTAATTTGGAGGGTTACAGCTCTTTTTTATGTGGAGCAACCGTTCATATAAAGACCGCCCAAAACAAAAAAAGCCTTTCATATAAAGATGAAAGAGACTATAAATGATCATATAAAACATGTAACATGCATTCGTGTAATTAAAGAAAGAGTACTTAAACCATATTCATAATATTTTGTGAAGGTACATTAATAAAATATTAATTGTGGTAAAATATTAAATAAATCTATTTTCTTTTTCCCTTAAATATTGTTGACCGAACAGAAAATAACGTTAAAGCAAGGTACTTACAAGAACGATTTGTGAAGGGAAATGGACTATATAGAAGATAAAAAAAAGTGATGCGCGTCTTTTGACCGTGCAACTTCTTCTAAGATGTCAAGCTATTGATTGGTCCGCGAGAGAACTTCATCATTTAACGATATAACGTGCGTCCTTGGTGGGAAAATAATAAAGGTATTACAACTCACATGGATATATATATGATATATAATTATCAGTTACATACTAGTAAAAGGATAATATAGTGGATAATTTTTAAAATAATTATCACTCATATATCACATGTTAAAAAACTATTGATAATTATAGATCATATATATATATATATATATATACACGTGCTCTTCCACTTGCTATTTTAATCAAACACCTTGCTTTCTGTCGGAAGTCGGAACCAAAAGGTCCAAAGCGCGTTGTCCCGAGGGACGAATCACGGGATAGTTGAAGTCTCTTTTTTTTATATTATTTTCTTTTCTTTTTTTTTTTTATTTTTTTATAGCTTTTCTCCAGAAAAAATTTCCACATGGAAGAAATTCAAAGACTCCACCATGTTTTAAATATCTCAAAGGTTTGTTTCCAATAAAGAAAATTAAAGAAAATGATTAAATGAAATTTTAATAATGCATACTTGCTTTTATATATTTTGGCTAAATTTTATGTAACACTTGCTTTGCAAACCTGGTCTAGAATTGAATGGATTAAGTAATAAAACACCTAATCATTGATTTTATTTCTATATTATATTTGATTGTATTATGTACAAAGTAGAATAAAATGTGTATACATTAGTATTAGTAAAATATTCCCTTAAATTTATGATGTAAGGCAAATATGAATAATAAATATGTGGAAGATTACAAAGATAGTTGAAGTTAATATACTTAACAAAGCCTAAATGTTACTGCGAAAAGGCCGAATCAAATTTCTTGAAGTCAAAATTACTAATTTTAGGGAATCACAATTCTAACTTTCAAAAACACTTCCAAACATAGAAACAAATATCAATCATCTAATTATTAAAATAAAATAGTAATTGACATACAATTGCTCATTTATTTCATTGTAATTGCAATTCTATTATAGTCATATCCCTTATGAAAACTATTATAGTGTTTAATTAATCATAATAGCGATTCCATAATAAATCTCTATTATAAAAAAATTCAATAATTATTATTTATTCAAACCTATGGATGATAATTCAATATTGAAATTGTGCTTTTTTTCTACAAAACACCCATTCAAGTAAAAAATTAATAAATAAAAATCCTATTATAACTCTCTTCCATTTCTCAATAATAACAATTTCACTACAATCTTATTCATTTAACGAAATGAACGGATAGTAAGTATTTCACTGATATAATTACGGTTGGATATCAATCCAAGTTGTTAAATAGCTAACATGATCAATCTTGTTAAAAAGATAGCAAGTCCATAACATTTTCCTAAATTGTTTTTATTCTATGCATCAAAAATTCTTTTCTTTCTTTTTATTGACATCCCCTTATTTTATTTTATTTTTGCCATAGACATTCCCTTATTTCAAATTATGTATTTCATTCCATGGGATTTGTTGTACTTGGCAACTTGCCAATTGGTAAGTTTTATTCATGTACAGGACATTTATTATCCCTACCTAGGGAAATTTGAGTTTTGAAGAGAGTACTGTTTTATCTGATTGGGTTTTCATTTTCTCAACCCTTTATTTATGAATCTTTTTATATAGATTAATTTGATTTAAGTATTATTCTTTTTTTGAATAAAATTCACCTTTATTATGAAAAGGAATAAAATCCATAATCACGGCCCACAATGCACAACATCTTCATCATAAAACAATCATGAAAATTATGGCGCCACTGCTCATATTTTTTGGAAAATTTTGACAATAAAAAAAAATCTTCTTTAAAAAAACACTTGGTCTTTGCCAATCTTTTATATTAATATATAATTATAAATATTTTTAAAATTTGATTTATTACCTAAGTTGGCAAGTACTAACGGATATATTAACCATGAAAATAAAACAAACGCTATTACTCTGAGTCAAAAAAAAATTAAAGACTTCTTTTATAATTATATATTAATTATATAATTATGAATGCATAAGATATTTTTAATTGGAGATCTTTCTGTAATTTGAGACTTTTATGGGAGGACTATCTAGTTAACCAACAATCAATAAATACTCTTGAACATGTTGAAACCCATGACATGTGTGAATATGAATGTACATATGTTCATTTTTGCACAATAAAAGGACCAAGCAGTTTTATCGACCGAAAAGGGTTGAATTTTAGCTGCCTAATATTTTCCAATTCAAACCACCTTATCTCCCCCACTACTCTGGCAGAAATCACCAAATTTCAAATCTAGATGTAGATCCAATTTTTTTAATCAATAAGATTGACAAGAACACATTCTATAAGTAGTATAGAACCATGCCCAAACATATCAAAACAATATACAAAACCAAAACCAAAACCAGACATTAACAATCCAAGCTGAAAACAGGAATTGAGTACTACATCTTACCGGTCATCCGAGGCATGGGTGGTGGTCTCACCCTAGCTTCCACCAGAAACAGGACCTGTCCCTTCGATGTTGTCCAGGAAAAACTTGAGGTATCCAATGGCCTCCCTGTGACATTCTCTCCTGTAAATGTCACCAAAAGTGGCACTATTGTCCGAGTATCGACTGATACGAACATCCAGTTTTCAGCTAGCTCGATATGCATACAATCCCTATATGGAAGCTTGATAGTTACGATGAGACAACAAAACAGTACTTCATTACTAGCAATGGTGTTGCAGGAAATCCTGGACGCCGAACTTTAAGCAGTTGGTTTAAAATTGAGAAGTATGAAGATGATTACAAGCTGGTGTTATATCCTACTGTGTGTAATCACTGTAAGGTTCTGTGTAGAGATATTAGGATTTACATTATAGATGGGAAGAGAGCTTTGGCTTTGAGTGATGTGCCCTTCAAAGTCATGTTTACGAAGGCTTAAAAGGCTTGTGTTGGTGATATAATGCTCCCATCTTTTAGTTTTCTTCATTTGCAATGATAATAAAAACATACAGTTGTATGTAGTTATTCTTCCTGTTTATGGGCTTCAATTAAAACATAAGCATCTCAACTGACAAATGCTGTAGTGCAATAAAACAGTTGAGACATTATTACAGAAGAAAATATTTGCTCTTTTTACTGTTTCAAATTGTTTGCTTGTTTTGTCTTGGACAATGAAACCATGTCTTTCCCAAAGAAAGTTTTGGTACATCCCATTATACAAAGCCAGACGAAATATTAGTTGTTCTGTCATACTAAAATTATCACAATCACTTATCGATTACCCAAGTCTAGATTATTGTCACTCCTTCTGCTCATCTGACCACAATATAAGAAATTACAGAATATCATATGCTCTATACGTGTACAATGTGGTCTCGGTTTTATGAATCATAGTTACATTGTCCTTAACGAATGTTTAGTGAATGTGCAGAATGAGACTAACGAGTGCAGCTTCATGACTCTCAATTATTAGGGAATCCCAGAACCTGATGTGGAAAAGTAAAACCAAATCCTAAGAATTGAAATTCATGTAGTTATCACATTTTAATCCTTGATCTTACATCCCATCAAGCTCTGAAAGAAACAATATGAAATCGGATTGCACAACATAACAAAACAAGACCGTCTATTTTTCATGGACATTGAAAAAATAAAGAAATTCCATCTATCAAACACTATTTTAAAGGGGTTTACATATATAGATTCACCCCTTGACCAAAAAGGTAACATGAGAAAATTTTTTCCCACGCATTACACCAAATTGCACAACTTGAAACGCCAATGACTAGGCATAAAAATGAATATCTATGTTACATCACCTTCTCTAGGACAGATTTGAGTAAGACAGATTTTCTCTGCTTTGTTGCCACCACAAAAATGACTATTCACACATGTTTAGCCATTGAAATGGCCTTTTCAAGATTCATCCATGCTTTCTCATACCTTAGAAATTCCATGAACCAAAGCTCAAAATCATCGATTGTGATTATGTGTATGTGTTTCTGTTCTGGCTTCTCCATATTCTCACTCTGGCTGGCTTCCTTTATCTTCCTTATTGGTATCAAAACCTGAAAAGGAAAACATGAACAATAAACCAGATTACTGGATTTTTCTTTTTTTTTTTTTTTTTTAGTACTGTTGTTAAGCATATCGAGCAGATATACATGTGAGTTCACATGAATACCACCTTGTACCAAACTAAATATAAAATTCTAAATTTCTAAGCTATTGGAATGCTTATTAAAGACCATGACCCCATATAATTTGCTTGTTAGCACAAATGTTTCTTAGACAATGATGATTTATTTCAATTCGGCATGATACATCAAAAATCAGTTCACACATACACATCCAGTGACTATCGCAATTTTCTTCACAGAAATATTAAAATTCTTTGATGGTTTTGGAAAGTTTTGAAGGTAGAGGGTGAGGACCCAAGTCAAACAGAGCATACATTATAACAAACACGCAGATTATGCAAACATAGTTGGCAAGGTTTCAAAATTCCATTTAGACAAACTTGTCTTTGCAGAAGCAGATACTTGCACATAGAAGTTGAGTCTTTTGAATCCACAATAACAAAGATAACCTTTATGATTTATGTTGCTGCATAAAGGAATCATTGTATGTATGCTTTTTCTATGTAATTGCTCTACCAAGTCGATGTTCCATTATAGCTACATTCTAGGAACAACACACCTACACGAATGCAATCTTAATCAAATCAAAACATAAGTTTGGTGCTCCAACATTACCTTGTATGGGATTTTAACCTTCTGACCATTCAAAGAGTCCATCTTTCACTGCAGAATGCAATCTTTTCGGTAGATATGAAGATCAGTCCTACTAAAGGACCCGATGTAGTCGATAGATAGCACTGTGAGGCCTTTAGGAGCTTCTCTGCATCATTGATTCCAAAGATCTGTTTAAAAATATTCTCCCTCCCACCACGTTGTATAATTTTTGCCCCTAAACTCAGCTTTCCTTTGAACGTCTCAGAGAATTTAGGTCCCATTTTTACTGCAGGCATGCAAATTAGCAAAGGGCAAATGCATGTTAGGAAATCTCTGATTGTGCACCTCCAATACAGCACATCCTCTAACCATCAAGAAAAACTGTAGCAACCCCTATGATTAAGAAGCTTTTTTATGTTTTATGATAAATATTAACCATATATTTTTCATTCCCTCTAACCACAAGGAATGCTAGATAAACGGTCAAAACATTTTGTAAATCTGAAATAGATCTTAGATGAAGTAGAACAAATCACCATTATTTTATTCATCATGTTCCACCTTGATGTGATTGATCATACATAACATCCATTGAAATTCTTTTCAAACCTAATCTTTACTCTTCACTTCAAGGAAGTTAATGAATGAACAAATTGACTGACTTCAGCCATAAGATGCCACACTTTACAATGTGCAAAATCCAAAGATTTCCTTGAATACCATGATCCCGAATTTGGCATGCAAAGCTACCCCTTTTGCTTCCTTGCTTTTCCTTGTTTGCTGTTTTGGGATCTCTTGGATCTGTGCCATATAAATGTACGAAATGAGCTAAACATTATTTTCACAATCAATAGATATGAATAGGTCAATGCCTTCTACACTTCAATTTAAGGGTAGAAGTCAGCTAATACTCAGCAGTTTTACATGGCATGTGTGGAAGCTTAATGGGGATTTATTTTGCAACTCAAAATTAAAGCCAGTTTCTTTGTTCTCAAGCCGAAATCGATTTGACCCAAAGTAATCACCATTTTCTTCTTTTTTTTTCTATCTTCTTTTAGGGACAATGACGAAAATAGTACCTAACCCCTTGCAAATATAACAGAAGTTTGGTTTTGAATAATTTAGTAACTAAATAAAGTTTTTATTGACTTTTTTTATACCTAAAGATTGATCTTGATAATTTTAGTACTCGAATAAATTTTTCGTGAACTTTTTCATTTGATGGGGGATTAAAAAAAGTTAGCAAAATCTTTATCAAGATACCAAAATTGTCAATACCACATTTCAAGTTTGATCAAATACCAAATTATTCAAAACCAAATTCCAAATACCCACTTAATCCTTTTTCGAAAATTCAGATACCATTTTCGTCATTAAACATTTTATATATATATAAGATAGAAAAATGGGACTTAGACAGAGCTAGGATTAGGGTATCACTTAGAACTAAAATTTTGATCTATAATCCTTAAATATACATATACATAAAAATTAAAAGAGTTATAAATACTAGCTCCCTTACAACAAACTCAACTTTTCAAATTTATTTTGTAAATTTATGAATAAATCGTCCACATTAAAGAATCGGTATATAAGATAATAAATTTAAGAACAATAAAATATAAAAGACTTCTTTCGTTTACTTTCTAATTTTTTTTAATGTGACACTAACCCTTAACGCTTAATACTGAAAGTCTATTACAAAACTCAAAATCTAGAGGTTTTTTATAAGCAGTCCACTACTCAATCTACTACTTTAGCCTAACCCAGCTACTCTACCTAGTTTTTTATCATAAAACAAAATCTTCTATCATCTTTTCTTAATTTAATAATTAATAAAAAAAATTTACTGATCAAGGTAAACAAACCCTAGCGCTCTCTCTCTCTTCATATTCACTCTACTAATACTAATATCACTATATGTTGTGATTTGCATGTGATAATGCAATTTCAAGTAGTGCAATCTCTTAAGTCTCAAGAGACTCGTGATTATGGGGCCAAAAGGATGGTTTTCCCCTTTGTTCTTTTCTCCTTTTTATATGATGATGTTTCAGTTATATTATTACATTTTTGTTACTATATCAACTTTTTAATAGTCTAAACTAGTACCACTAAATAATTACAGTTTAAACCACCATGCAATCTTAGTATTTTGCTAGAAATGTCCTATGCCTTGTATGTTTAGAGTGCTGAGTTGCAATAGATGTCTCCGATCTTTAAAAACAACCTTCTCCTCAAGGTTGAACTGAGAAAAAAATTGTTGAAAACCATCATAGTCTTCCCATAGTGTCCTTTGGTAATAACCCCATTTATTGTACCAATATTTGACGAACCCTATGTCTTTGTTAAGTAATAGTCCTTGAACTAAGAATAGACAAGGGTTGTAAAATCAGATGATCACCCACATCTTGATAAGGTAAATTTAAAGATGGAGTTGAGACACCCTTTAGCTAACTTCAAATTAGATACGTGAAATACATTGTATATCTTAGAAGTAGGTGGCAATGATAGTTCATAAGCAACTTCCCTTATATGTCTATCTACAATGTTTTTTATACAATTTTGTGCTTCCAATAATCTAGTTCGTAGTGATCTTAATAAGACATCTGTGTCTTGAAGGTTAGAATCAAATGCCTCTAAATCCAAATCACTTTTAATATAAGCTGGTATCATAGTGGGCTCTATTCCATAAACAATTTGAAAAGGTGTTGCATCAACACCTTGATAATAAGAAGTGTTATATGAACGTTTCACCCAAGGCAAAAACCTAACCCATAGTTGAGGAAACTCCACGAAAAAACTCTCTAAGTATTGCTGAATTACTTTATCAAGCACCTATGTTTGCTTATCAAATTGACGGTAATAAGCACTTGACATGTTCAAGTGTGTATCGCTTAATGGAAATAGCTTGTTCTAGAAATTAATTGCGAAAATAGAATCTCTATTAGAAACAATGGTCCTTAAAAACCCATGCAACTTAAACAACTATATTAAAAAACAAATGAGTGACTTTAGAAATTGTATAGTGCCCATCAAGAGCTCCTAAGTGACAATACGTGGAAAGCCTATCCACAAAAAGGAATGCAATCGGGACGTATATACTAAAACCCAAACCTAAACCTAAAACCCAATAGGATTCCCCAAACCCATCCCAAACCTTGTAGGATTTTTGTCCATGGACCCAAAACCCGCTAGACAAACCCTATAGGATACCGGAACCCGAACTCGAACTCCAACCCGAACCCGAACTTGAAACTCGATATAAAATTACAATCATTATACAATAGAATATTTAAAAATGTCATTATAAATAATCTTTTTTCATCTTTTTCTATTTCCGATCCATTCCCACTTTACAGGCCAAGAAAAAAACTCTTATCATTACTCATACAATCCTCTTTATAAAATCCCAACCATTTTCATGGAAAGAAAATCATTGAATGAAATAGTGCGGTAACGGGAGTGAGAGACTTGAATTTGAGGAGAGTGACCCAAGACCAAGACTGAAAGTGGAGACCATAGAGCACTGGTCTACTGTCTTAGGGTTTTTCATTTTTTCTAAATGATTTAATAAAAAAGAAAAATAGCTTTAAAAATAATAGAGCACAGTTGGTTAATTTTAGAGACTAAGGCTAAACATAATATATATTTATATATTTTAACGGGTTCGGTTTCCTAATGGATTTTATGCTCGTCTCAAAACCCATCCAAAAACTCTATAGAGTATTTACTGGGTTGGGCGGATCGGGTACCCTATAAAAACCCGCCTGCTTACATCCCTATCCACAACTACTAATCTAACTGAGAATCCTTGTGAAAGCGGAAGGAATGTTATAAAATCCATGCTTACATCTTCTCAAATTCTCTTTAGAACTGGTAATGGCTACAAAAGGCCTCCTAGTGCTTGAATCACATATCTAACTTGTTGACAAATCATGCACTATTTGAAAAAAAAATCCTCTACAATGTGTTTTTAGCCCTCCCCAGTAGAAGGAAGAAGCTAACCTTTTATAGGTTTTAAGCACACTAAAATGACCAACACTTAGGGAACCATGAAATTCATAATTAAAATAGGATTAGATTGAGGCACCAAAAACAGTTTTGAATTGTAATATAAGAGCTCATTTCACCAATGAAAATCATATTTCATAGGTTCCCTTGGTTCAAGCCAAACAATAACCATTGAAAGGTCGGAAGCACTTGATACTCTTGCTTCAAATGATCCAAAAAAATTGAAATAAGGTGCAAAAATGCCAAAAAAATTCACTTGGTCAGTCCCTTGGCATGACAAAGCATTAGCTACTGTTCTATATGTGATCATATAATCACATCCAGTACAAATATTTTCATTGTTTTGGAGTTTGAATTTCTTGGCAAAGGATCTCCTTTAAACTACCATGGTCTATCCTTATTCTAAAACTATGGTCAAGTATATATTGTCATAATTTTTTAATAGAATCAATGATGGCATAGAGTTCCTACACATAAGTAGAAGCTTTGCACAAACATACTAGCATTTTTTTACTAAAAAAATGCAACTAGATGATTAGCTTGTAGCTATATAGCTCCATTACCATGCCCTAATGCATCAATCTCTATAATAAACGGCTGGTAAAATTAGGTAATTCTAAAATTGGAGCTGAGCTCAATGCTATCTTCAAACAATCAAAAGCATCCGAGGCCTATTGCCTGTAATGAAATTTATCCCTTTGTAACTTGTCAATTAAAGGGCTAGTAATAGAGGCATATCTTCTAATAGAATGTCTATAATAGCCAACAACCCCCTAAATGCCTAGAACTCCTTTACTGTCATAAGCTTTGGCCAATTTTGGATTGCTATAGTCTTAGATAAATCCGGTTGTACCCTATTTTGTCCCACCACATAGCCTAAATATTCAATCTTCTACTGGCCAAAAGAACATTTGAATTTATTTAAAAAGAAAAAAAAAATGATTCTCTAACAAAATATTTAACATTAGGCCCAAATGTTCATTGTTTATCTTCAGATCTACTATAAACCAAAATGTCATTACAAAAAAAAAATGACAAATTGCCCCAAAAATGGTTTGAAAAAGCCATTCATAATAGCTTGAAAAGTAGCTAGTGCTTACTTGATCTAAGTGGCATAACAAGAAATTCATAATGGCCCTCATATGTTTAAAATGTCATTTTTTCAATGTCACCCTCAAACCTTCTAATATGGTGATAACCATATCGTAAGTCCAGCTTAGAAAATATTAATGCATCATGTAATTCATCAACTATGGGAATAGGAAACCAATCCTTTATAGTGACATTTTGACCCTATAATCAATATAAAAATGCTAAGATTCATCCTTCTTTTTAACTAATAATACTAGAGATAAAAAAGGACTGATACTATTCCTTATAATTCATTGTTCTAACATATATTTTAGTTTCTTCACAATTTCATTTTTTTCATTTTTGAAAATGCAGATAACGGTATGGTTTTACATTAACAGGAACAATACCTATATTGAAATGGATTCGATGTTGGACATGGTGACACGATGGCAATGATGTAGGTGTTTGAACACAACAAAGTACTTGCCTAATATGCTCTTAAATGAGATATTGTTGGTGGAACTCAACGTGGAGGAACAAGGTTAAGTTAACAATTGATAAAAAGATGTAATAGCATCTATTTGAATCATTCGTTGCAACTGGTGATTAGAAATAGGTTGCAATGTAGATGAATCACCACATAAAGACACTTGTTTACTCTCTTTGATAAACTGCATAGTTAATGCAGTGTAATCAATTGTAATAAGCCCTAAGCTTTGGAGCCATTAGACGCCCAACACAACATTTGCACCTTGTATGGGCTAGACATACAATATCTCCATAAATTCATAACACCAGATGTATACAAGTATGTCTACACATTAGTCTTCACATAATATTTTCAGTCTATCTCTTATCATTACAGCAAAACTGGGAGAGGCTTCCTGAAACACCCTAAATTCTTATCTAAATTAGAAATTGAATTTAGATAGTTAAATAAAAAAAAACAAGTAAACAATATAGTAAGATTTGTCAATTTAACATATTTAGATTAGTAAATAGATTTAAATTAAATTGACATTTTAAATATTCCTTTCAAATTTTCTGTTTGCTTCTATAACCTATTCCAAGTATCAAATTAACAAAGTTCCTTTCAAATATCAATTCTTAAATCCTCTTTTCTTTTAATTTCCAAATGAGTTAAATTTCTTAAGTTTAACAACCTCAATTTTAAAAGGCTCAAGTTTAGCCATTCCTATCAAAATCCTATTCTCTCAATCCCTGTAAATTGTGAATTCATCTGTCTATCTAAAAATATTAGTTTTTAAGCCAATCTTAAATTAAATATCAATTTGATATAAGAGAAGAAGAAGAGGAAGATAGGGAATCAATAATTAAATATCATTTTTTAATCCCTATACAGATGTTGTAAGTTATGGTTATAACTTGTATGTTGATTTTAAGATGTTGTATGTTGAGTTTGTGATGTAAAACAAGTAGATAAATAAGTTAAAAATGACATGCTCTGTTTCTGTGAAAGAGCACGAGAGGAACATAGGGGTGCTTTAATCATTTGTGCACCTTGTTTTTTCTTAAAGCTATGAATTTTTACCCACTCGAGAAGAAGCACGACTAGTATACGACTTCCCTATCTCCTCATGTTTCTCACCCGAGAAGAAACACGGCTGGAATACAACTATCCATATCCAAACGTGCTTTTCTCCATTTCTTTTATTAAACACAACTCCAGAACAGCATGGCTAGAACATGGATTTCCCCATCATACTGTGTTTCTCTCTGATCTTTGAGTGCATAACATGTTAAGTGAAACACAGGAGGAACACGACTTGCCCTATCTCATCATGCTTCTCAATAAGTTCTAATCCAAGAATAAAATACCACTGGATGTAATTAGTCGTGCTTCTTTTACACTAGAACACAAAGGGGAACACGTTGACCTATCTTCCCATGTTCTTCATAAAAATAAAATAAAATGAAATAAAAATATACATATATATGTACATGTAAATACTGAATCGAGTGTTTGCATAAGGTTTTACTAAAAAGTTGATTAATGAATGATAGGAATTGGATTTAGTATGCTAAAATAAACTAGACTAATATAATTCTATAAGATATATGGGTTTGCCTTAGTGTAATAATTGAGTATAACTTAGTTATTAGATTAAATGATTAATTCTATACAACTTAACTAAGATTAAGTTATGTTTATATTAAAAGTAACTTGAAATATAATAGACTTAATAACTAATTAGATTAAACACAGTTTATAAGTATAAAATGAACACAGTTAATGAATCTAAGTTCAACTTGGCTTAATGAATCTTAATAAATTAAAATAAATTAGATTTATTAAGTCTAATCAACCTGGATAAGTTAAGTTAATTTAGGCTCAATAACTTGTAATTGGCTTAAATATGAAATGCAAGGCTAAACTATGAAAAATAAAAAGAGTATGTCGTTTCAAATGCTTTTTTTGCTTAGAAAAATGAATATTTTCCATAAGTTAATAAGAGGTGGTAATGTTTTTTTTTTTATTTTATTTATAGTGAATGATTTATAAGCAAAGGAAAAGAAGCAATTTGACAGACAATGGAGAACTGTCCATATCTTGGCATGGCGATTTTCGCAGCAATGGCGGGACATCTATTTAGTGTCTGATCAAATAAGTTTGAAAAATAAGTTTGATGTAAATGGATAATATATATGTACTTATATGAGTTTAATTTTTAAACAGATGAATGGATGGCTGATCTATCCTTTACTTTTGTTTAGGATTCCAAACACTGTGAAAGGTATGTAGTGACTTGTGTATTGTTTGTTAGGATAGGTATTCCTAATGGACTAAAACTTAAAGACTGCTTCTGGTCTAAGGTGCAACAACCTTGCTCAGAGCAAAGCACAGTAGTTAGATGCTTAGGCTACCTTCTTGTCATGATGCAGTGACAATTTATAAGTAACTCAGTGGGTAATTGATAAGGCAAATGGTATTTGCATAACGTTTATTTTAGCTTGAAAGGAAGTAATATGGTTTATTTCACGTTTATGGGACCAGTTAAACAAAATGATATTATGGATCGAGATAAGTGGAATGTGTAATGGTCGTGAATCCTAGAGGATGTTATTTTCCTTTTATCTTATAGATATAGGTGATATAGGTGTTCGTGTTACCTATATCAACCTCCTAAGCAATTGCTGTTACTCAAGACCCCTTAACTCCCAGAGGCTTGATTCGGAGTGTGATTGCTCAAGTGTTGCTTGTTCACTCTAATTTAAAGACAACATACCATTGTTTACTATATTGCATTACTATAAACTTGTGTGTCATCTCGTGCATGCTTGTGTTATTGTGTACTAGGCTTCGGCTCATCATTCTTTTCTTTCTGGGTAATGATTTGATGATGTTGTTGTTTTGATTATTGATGATTGGATTGGGTGAATGGCATGACTTGAGAAGAGTTTGTTGAAGAGAAGAGCGAGTTAAGACCGTGTATGTACTTTATTTTATTTTGTTTAAGAACTGGATTTATCTTTTCAAGCTTGTATTATTCTTTAAGGGCTTGGTGGAGCCCACATGTTTTGTAATATGCTTTTAAAGCTTTGTTTTACCATCAAGAAAGATATATGAGATATCAAATGGTATGGTTTCATTTATGAAATTTGATCTAGTCTTATAAGTAAAATGAGAAATATTTTTGCAAGGTTTATTTTCATCGCTGTTAAATCCAATTGTTTTCAAAATCTAATTAAACGATTTCATAATCTAAAATTGGACAACAAATTATTACAATAAACATATCTTTTAAGGAAGTCTGTACGTATAATGCAAAGGTATTTGATAAGTGTGTTTACTCTATTCTATTCATAGGAATCTAAGCTTTATCTGATACATTTCTAGGTAAATTCTTATAAATCTGGTGCTTTTATTGTTTAAATGTTATTTTTCAGCTCATAGAATCAAAAGAAGAAGAAACAAAGTGTTTTTTTTATCGGATTTGGAGGGAAAAAAAACAACAATTGTGCAAAGTAGAACTTGGCCGAACCTTGCAAAGGACTCATCGAGGGCAAAATAGCAAGGCAAAATGACCCCTCATGTCCTAGATCAAGCACTCGACATGACCTTCGACTTCTATATTAAGGTGATCGAGCCTTAGACTTCATGATACAGCTTCAATCACATTGTAATATTGAGCCTTAGATTCAACCTGCAACCAAATCTAGACAAAATCACACATGTGTTAAGAAAAAGCACAACTAGGGTCAAAGCCAACATTTGAGTCCTCAATGAACTCAATGAGTCCCACAATTGAATTTGGATAAAAACTCGAGCCTTTACAAAGAAAAGCCATAGCTTAGATTGAGCCTTAACATTCAAGCAACTTTTGAGCGCTTGATGTACGCTATGAAAAGTGACCCTATGAGCTGGCATTTAAGACACGTGTGTGAAAATAAGGAACGGATTCGATTATAAAGAATTTGCTACGTTAGCTAATAAAACTATCATGATTTCTGTGTCTAGTCCTATAAATAAACATGCATAAGCATATGATAAGAATGTATAGTATCGTATGTAACAAATTTCTAACATAGAATAGAAAGAAAATGCTTGAGCAAAAGAAATGTTTTTCTTGCTAAGAAATCTCAAAGTTTTATGGGTAAATTCATTGTAAACCCGATGTTCGTTTTTGCAAGACTATGTGCTTAAGTTGTAGTTTCATCTTTAATTTCATATAATTTCTTCAAAATTTGTTCTTAATGTCTGTACCCATGGAGAAATAACCATTTAACTTAAGGTTTGTGAAACCAAGACCTAATTTATGTGATTTCAAAGTATTTTAATTAATATCACTGGATATTTGTAATTAGTAGCTAGAACTTCATTTCGTGAGTCTAAATGTGAGGTGCACCTTTTCGATTCATCTCTGATTTCAACTGAATAGATTGAGAGATCATTCTTTTGAATAGATTTAGGCTACTAATGGAGTTGCTCATAATCACCTTGAGAGAGAGATGGTGAAATTTTCTATCACTTGTTTTTAAAATTCATTAGGTAGTTTTAAAACAAAGGATTCTTAAATTTTATGCTGATTTAGATTGATGATAACTTGTGAAGAGATTTTAGAGGTCTGGTCTAAATCTAGAGTTATTGACCTTAAGAGAGACTTTACCTTACCCTAGTAAATCCAACGGTGCAAATATACTAGAGTACAACTCTATGAGTTTGTTAAAAGATCACATGATAAGGACTTAATGAAGCAATTCCTAAGGCTTTTTCATGCATTAACAAGCTTATTTTACAATTTGCCCTGAAAACATGTATATATTCATTAACCCTAGTATAACTTTTGTTTTTATTACGTTCTACTCAATTTTCTTTAGCTAGATAATAGACCAAAAATGATTACGGCAGATGCCAACGATCCCTTGAATATGACCTAATATTTTCTATTCTACTTCGGTAGGTGCACTTGCCTGATGTTAGTACTTGCAACCGAAGTTGAATAGAACTTATTAGATTTATAAATTTTTCGCAAACTTTAACTTTGTGTTCTTAAATGTTTTTAACCACGAATTGACCAACGACCAGTATTATATGTGGTGATTGGATATGACTAGACCCTAATTCGGGGTGTGACAGTACCATAAGTACATTAAAATTTTTTGCCACTCTTGATTGTAAGAAGTTATGAGTACGACCAATGTCAACCAATATAGAAAATGGTTTATTATGAATCAGCACTACGAATCTTAATGTTTTAGTATTTGACAATCTCAAAAGTGCATGGAAAATAATCGTAGCATCACCATCAACAAGTAAAGAATCAATAGACATCATAAAGGCAGAATCCTTATCCACATATTGCATTACGTCATTTTGTTCAATATCAACATCATCATCATTTACAAGCATAAGCAAAAATTTTGCTATACATTTGTGATCTCTATTGTACTTCTCATCACAATTGTAACTTAGCCCCTGTTCTCTTCTTGCAACCATCTCACTAGGCGATAGATTCTTGATAGGAATTGTAGATTTGTTTTTAGGTTTTGCAAGAATAGAGTTTTGATCATGTGTTTATGGTTTAGAAAATTGTAAAATGGAAGATTAAGGTTTAGATGAAAGAGAATTTGGTTAAAAAGGTTGAAAAATTTTAGGAGAAAGTTAATCATTGTATTTGGCCTCATGAAGTTTGGCTAAAGGAATGGCCTGAACATGTCTTGTGGGCAAGTAATTTGCAATTCCCATTTCAAATAGGGTTTAAGACCCAAAATGAAACAACTAATTGAGAAACTACCTGAAAGTCGAACAACCTTATTAGAAACAGCTTCTAATTTGCATTGATAATCCTCAACAAAAGTTGTTTGTAATAGCTTCGACAATTGTCTTTGCGCATCTTCATATAAAGAAGGTCCAAACTATTCATCAACTACTTCTTAAATGCAATCCAGTAGTAGTTTATTATTATTTTCCAACAGCTAATACCACTCTAATGCCTTCTCTTCTAGTGCAAAAGCAGCTATTATTATCTTGTATTCAACAAGTACATTGTGGAAATTAAAGATCTTCGTTGTCTTGAATAGCCACCCCAATGCATCATCGTCATTAAACTTAGGAATTTCAACCTTGATGCCCTTAAATAGAATCTGAAGTTTCTCAATCAAAATGTGATGACTCCACATTATTTAAAACTTGTTGAGATGTATTCATTTGAGTTTAATTCCCAAGATTTTGCAAACTAATGGTGATAGTTTGCTTAACCTCTTCCATAAATGCAAAAACTTCTTCTCAATTTCTTTATTAATATTGGATTGCAATTTCTCCAATCTTTCATCTAATGATAAGTTTCTTATTTCAAGTGTTGTCTTCAAGAATGCTACCACCATGACAAGGCAAATGAGAGCACCAAATTGATATGCAACCTACTACTTAATCCACTACTTTAGCCTAATTGAGCTACTCCACTTAACCTACCAACACAAACATGCCTCCTTTAGAACTACACAATCAATCAATCAGGTACACAAACCCTAGCTCTCTCTCTCTCTCTCTATATATATATATATATATTTGCCCTACTGCTACTAATATCAATATGTGTTGCGATTTGTAGGTGATAATGCAATTTCGAGGGTTGAAAACTTCTAAGTCTCAAGAGACTCTTGATTATGGGCCAAATGGATGGTTTTTGCCTTTGTTCTTTTCTCCTTTTTATTCAAATTTTAGTTACATTTTGTTACTAGATTGATTGTTTAATAGTTCAAACTAACACTACTAACTAATTATAGTTTAAGCCACTATGTAATCTTGATACTTTGCTAGAAATATCCTTTGCCTCGTATGTTTAGAATGTTGAGTTGTAACAATTCTAGTTGCTAAGGTCTACACATCAAGGAGAGATAAAGAGATATATGAAAGCGTAGGAAATGTAGAATTTCACGTGAGTTAAAGAGAAGTGGAACCATTGGGTTGATAATCTACAAGTAATATGGCTTTGTTTAAGGGTTTAAGTTGACATTTTCTTTTTGCTTTTTCCTTAAGGATTTGCATCTAAAAGTACTAGCATGTGACACATCTGTTATGCGTATGCAAAACTTAAAAACAATGATTCAATGAAATTTAAAATGTAAAATAATTGATAAACCATACAAATTAAAAAGAATTATTTTAAACCATTTTGGTAATGTGTATAAATAAGAAGTAATTTATAATAAAATAATACTTACAAATATATTAATTAGATAGTATAAAAATATGTTAATAAAATTTAAGTTGCTTTATTAAATAAGTCACTGCTATCTACAAAAACAATAAAGAAGATATTAATTGAGAAATTTTGTTTATAAGAAAGTAATAATAAATACAATCAAATATGTGATTTTAAAAAATGTTATAAAATAAACAATATACTTGTTTATGTTAATAGGTTTATATTTGAGTTTTTCAATTTCTTAGGGTTTAGTAATACATCTAGAAATTCTATTTTACAAATCTTAATGCAAATCTTTATATTCATTCTATTGTCAAGTGCTTCTTTAGCATCATAATTTTTTTTTTTTTAGAATAGCACATTTTTCACTGTTTTACAAAGTTAATAAAACATGTAATTTTTATAGCCCTTAATAACATTTACACAAAAAAGACAACATAAAATTGTTCCAAAATTAAAAATTTAAAATATCAAGGTTAGACATTCAATAAAATTTAATAAAACTTAACATTGATTTCAAGTTATCTTGCAAGGACTTGCAAATTAAGTCAAAATCTATAAAAGATTAGGCAAAAAAGAAGAATTTCGAAAAATAATTGTAATTAACAAATTCAATTATATATAGATTTATGGTTTGACATGTGTAGCTTTGAAGGTTAAGATATGAAATAAATTATATACAATTCTTTATGTTAACATGTGGTTTTACCATTAAAAAGAACATATGATAAGATTTTTTTGAAAGCTAATTTAGTATACTCGATAATAATACATACTTAATAACATTTAATACAAAAGCACATGGAAAATACTATCATTCTTGTTAAGATGGAAAGAAGCTTAACTTTGAGGAAAAATCTTTGGTCTTGTTATGTGTTTTTGATGAGACATGTCACATTGATTACTTAACGGCTCAAACTCATACCCAATCGTAATTGCACTACTAAAATACTTATTATATCGCTTATTATATTTATTTTATTGGCTAAATGATTGACTAGACAGGTCCTATTGATGTGAACATAGAAGTTTCCAACTTAAAAAAAAAAAATATGGATTTGATTTACCAACATTGGTTTAGTAATTTATATAGGTGTAAGAACATATTTCTTTATGCTCTTGAGTAAATTGATGAAAGTTCTACAAATTAATGATGAGATGAATTACTCTTATATAAGTGAAATAATAATGTGATTGAAGTTATTAATAGGGAGGCGGACCGGTCGATCATTTAACCATTAAAATAAATATTAACTATTGGAAAATTCTATGGTCCCGTCATTAATTTTAATGAGACTGTACCTGCCACTATCGACTACTCACACCATCGTGATCGAACTACTAAAATAGTTAATATTCTAATTGCTATATTTATTTTAACAGTTAGATGATTAACTGGACGGTCTCGTCGATTAACTATTTTAGTGGTTCAAACACAGTTGAGTATTATGTAAGTCGTTAATAATAGACGGGACTAGTCAAGTTAAAATTAATGATGGGACCTAGAATTTCCATAATAGGGATTGATATTAATGTGATTGAACTTATTATTAATGATAAATGTAACGACATCATAAATATCCAATCTTATACTATTTTTTAAATTGATATTAATGGAAATTAAAACATATTAAATAACAAAAAGATACTATAAATGCTTCTATAAGTTATCAATGGAATTGCTATTAATGATAATTGAAACATATTATTAACTACAAACTTGGCATCATAAATTCATAGTATTGTCATTCAATACATATGTTAATGTGTAATTATTATTATTATTATTATTATTACCATAGAGAAAAGGGTTTATTTTACAAGTAAATTCTTAGCTAACACTAAGATACAACAAAAGTTGATAATTATTTAAAGAAGACAATAAAGAATAGGGTTAATGACAAAAATGGTGCTTGAACTTTGACAAAATGTTACCTAAAATTTTATTTTGAATAATTTGGTACCTAAACAAAGTTTTCGCAGAGTTTTTCCACACCTGAAGTTTGGCTGTGATAATTTTTGTACCTGAATATAATTTTCACGTACATTTTTCATACGTCATGTAAGTTCAATTGGGTATGAAAGAAGTCCACAAAAACTTTATTCAAATAACAAAATTGTCAAATTAGATTTTGAGTACCTAGTTGAACTTTTTGCAAAAGTCCAAGTACCAAATTTTTCAAAACGAAACTTTGGATACCTAATTGAATATTTTGCGAAAGTTCAGGCATCATTGTTGACATTAACCCCAAAGAATATCAAGAAATAGTTTTGAAAAGTATCATATATAAAAACAATATAATATATTTTTAGAGTCCAATTAAGAGAAGTATTATTTTTAATATAATTTAATGGAGTTTCTATTAATGGTTGAAATATATTATTAACTACAATTTTGACATCATAAATTAATGTTATGGTTGTTTAATAAATATATTAATGTATATTATTATAATAGTTTAATTATAGAGAAAAAGGGTATAATAAAAGAAAACAATAGATGATAATTATTCCAATAACACATTAAAGAATATTAAGAAAAATATTTTTAAGTGGTATACACAATACCATGTAATTAATTTTTAGACTCCAATTAATATAAGTATTCTCTTAATATAATACTAGTGTATGTTGTACCCACGTTATGTATGTGAAAAAAAAAGGAATAGTTAAAAAATACATATGTGGAAAAAAAAAGGTAGGAACAGTTATAAAAAAAAGTACAAAGTGAGAACGATTTTTAATCCAGAGAGATGGAAAAGAGAGGGAAAGAAGGAGAGTAAGAAGAGAGAAAAAGTAATTGTCACCTATAACCGCTATAAGATAAGAATAAAAAGGATAAGATAAGACTGACACTAATGATCAAGGATTGGTTTTATAGTAATAGATATATTCAATCCCCAAATTAAAGTATTTAATAGATCTCTTAATAAAGAATATATGTGTTGCCCTAAAAAAAAGTAATAATAAACACAACAGTCTTTAAATTTTTTTCCTCTTTTACTATTAATAAAGAATTATAACACCCTAGTCAAGACCAAAAAAAATTGAAAGTACAAGCAATATAAAAGATAGAAGAAAATGTCAATAATGAAACCACAATGGACACCCACCTCTTGCGTATGGATCATAAAAATTTCTTATTAGTTAATGTGAATTGTCTCCCATATTTTTTTTAGCGTTTAAACTACACTACTGAACCAAATCAAGCTAAAATCTCAAACCATTGTAGTATAATAATAATATATTAAATTAAAAATTGAAAAAAAAATTAAATTTATTACATTCACTAACGAATAATTAATTGGATTTACTGTCAAAAAACAAAATGATCAAAAATAGAAAATACACATAATATATATACATAGCATTATCTCAATTTTCTCTCTTTTGCCATCTTCTAAATCAATCTCCAGCAACTTTAAAAAGCACAATTAAATAAAGTGAAAGATCCCTTTTAACTCTTATTCCTTTGTGGTCTTCTTCAACTTCATCATTTTCATCTGCTATGCTTTCTTTATGTCATTCTGCCTCTCTCTTTTCCAATTTTGTGCTTCACACACTCAATTCCATCATAAACAAATGATGCTTCTATTGTGTAGTAAGGCTATTATAAAATAAAAATTCCAAATAAAGTGTGTTGAATTATCCTAAATGAGTTTGGATGATAATAAAAAGGTCAAAAGAGAACTAATGAATCTGCTTTGAGTGTGTAGATCGAAAGTATTTATTTTTACAGATACTTAATTAGACAATCAAGCAGACACTTTATAAGATGTTTAACTGGACAAATCATCAGACGTATCCGTAGACACTTATACAAACAGTTGAAGTAATTATTTGAAAATACAAGAAAAAATTATTTGAAGCCCCAGCTCCACTAATTAAGTGTATTAAAGTAATGCACTTAATTAGTTTCACAGGTTAATAATCCATGGGGAATTCCTTATCATTGATAATCTACAAAGTTTTACTTTAAGTTTTACAAAGATTAATAAGATCAAAGTTTGATGAGGATTAGAATTTAATGAGGATATACTTCAAATTAAGGGCAGAACAAATGGATTTTATCTCAAGATGATAATTAACGGATGAAGATAAGATATTTGTGTTAAGGCCTTATCCAAAATTAAAGGGATATTTTCAAAATGAAGCTTATTCGGATTTTGTGGGATCTTCAAATCCAAAATCGAAACATTATCCAACCAAGAAGATTCAAGTATCAAGAGCATTTGATAATAAAGGAGCTGAATAAGACAAGGTCGAATCGGTTTGAAGTTTGAATTCATAAACAAGATAATCATATCCCGCAATTTGAGAGATATCAACATCATCCAAGGACCATCCAAGCCGTTAGAAGACTTTTGAACATTTGAAGAAGCACAGATCAAAATGATGTTATTCGTTTCAAGTTTGAAGACAAGTAACAAATACAGCAATAAAAAATCTCTCCCGTGCCACAAAAGCCTACTGAGCAAGACTATAGACATTGCGAGCAATATTCATTCTTTGAGATTTTGAGCTTAATATTAGAGAGCATGTATTTTCTCCTGCTACAATTTTATTCCTTTATCTTTTGAACTGAAGATTAGCATAGAAGTCAGATTACAAAGTCTTATAGTCTATGCATAGTTAAGTGATAGGCTAGAAAGACAGAGCAAGAGCTACCGGTGATTGTAATTCTTCTTTGCTATTGGATTAGTGGAGCAACCGGTATCGAAGACCAAATCCCCAGCGGTGGAGCTAGAAGAGAGAATTGACTCATAAAGAGGAACCTCTATAAATCGACTGTCTCCTTTATTTTTATGCATTTTTACTCTTGTTGTTTATTATATGTTTATCATGTGCATTATGAATTATCTTTATTTAAAAGGATAAAAAATATAAAGTTTACTTTTATATCATCTTTACGGAATTTTCATTGGATTTGGCGAAAGAGTTTTAAACTAACAATCAAATCACTCCCCCCCCCCCCCCACACACACACACACACACACCCACCCACCCAACCCAACCCAAAACCTAAAATCGCCCTCTTGTTAGCCTTTTGGGGACCTACAAAGTGATCTAATAAAATTATGGACTTTAATACATCATATAATTTTTTTAATATTATGTGTGGAGACCAAATATGTTATTTCCTATTTCATGATGAGTAGAATAGGAAATAAATATGGACTTATATATAAATATATGGTCATGGTCCCAAGTCATACATCCTACCATGCACTCTTCTAATTACCCATCGTTAGAGAGAAAAGAGAGAGATAGAAAATCTATAATGTCACATTTGGTACGCAGGAATGGTTTGGAATGGAATAGATTTGATTGGAATGGAATGAATTGGAATAGAATGAGTTTGCACATGACAAATCCATTACTATGTTTGGGAGATTATATGGAATGGAATGGCTAAAAGTGTAATTTTCAGGAATGCCCTTAGTAATAAATGCAAAATATTAATACATGATAGGATAAAAAAGTAATTACACTCATATAATTAATAAGAGTGGACTGGAATCGCGATTCCATCTTCTCAAAGGCGGAATCAAATTCCCCTTCAAAGATGGAATAATCAATTCCAAGTAATCGCCATTCCAGCTTCTAAAAATGCTTCTAAACATTGAGAAAGGGAATGGAAGTCAGAATCACGATTCCATTCTGGCCCATTCCTGTATACCAAATGTGCCAAAGGTTGTGTATAGACTTGGAAGATCAAACCATCAAAATCAAAGGGATTTTGTGCTTTTTTGATATCATAGATCTAAGCATGCTTTTGTAATAATTTTATGTGTTTGTACTCTAATCTTGCACGTGTTATTCAATTTAGGGATTTAAGGTTTAATCCCAACAAGTGGTATCAGAGCGGTCATGTGCGAGTTAGAGACAAAGTTATTGCTATGCCTAGGAAGACCATCACTAAGACATCAATAAGAAAACAAATATAACATACCTAGTAAGATGATTACTAGGGCTCTCATAACAATCTTTTTAGATATAGATGGCATTAATCTAGGATATAATGCATCAGGAGTAACCTGAACTACACTCTTGCTAATTTGATACGAGTTACAAATTCACTTAAGTGGTTTGTTTACCACAATCATGAAGAATGATAAGAACAAGATTCATTCACTACAATCCCAAGGATTGATAAGAACTAAATTGAGATAATCTTCTCAAAATATCATTTTTATCAACAAAGAACTGCTGCCTCTTTACAATTTCCCATTACATATATATACAAAGAAAAGTTCAAACAACCAAACGGCAATAAAGTAATAAAACAAAATACCTAAATTTCTATTAGCTAACAAAAAATAATTTTCTATTGGTTATTAAATGATTATAACCAATAAATTAATTCCTAACCAAAGACTAAATAAAACTAATTAATTTGAAACTAAAATTGTTGCAGGTGACGATTTCGCTGATTGACTTTACTCCCTGTGAACACAAAACATAGTTAGTAGTGCACTGAGAGATATCCGGTGTGGCCACTTCGATGCTTAAATTAGTCAATGGGTCACTCATAAAATCTAAGGGAAAACACTTAGAGCATTGATTGAATTGAGGAGATTCTGATTCTCATTCTGTAATTTTCATTTTTCCTACCTTATCTCCTCAAGGAGGGAAAGGCTATTTATAATTTGTGGTCGTACCAGATTAGAGCTCACCAAATCTTTTCTATTAAAGCAAATCTCATTCTAATAGCTTACCTGATGCCCAAGGTGAAGGATTCACCCAATACCCAAGGTAATGGACATATTTAGTACTCGAGATGAAGGAGCTGCCGATGCATAGAGTAAAGCCAAACTGATGATGTCCCCTCTCGGTCCTGTATTGGGAGAAGGATGGTAAAGAGACCTTAAGGAGGTAGCTCATGATAAGCTCAAGCCTACTTGAGGTGAGTTAGCTGTAGATTCTCTTGAGGTTAAGGTGAGTATGAGTCTGAGCTTCTTTATCAAGTCAGTATCTGAGGTGTCACCTAGCATCGACCCTTCTTAAGCTAGTAAAGTTCATGGTCTTCTAGGCTTTTCTTGGGTCCTTTAACCCATGTAGAGATGGTAGCAGGCTGAGTGTGTTGTGACCTATATTCTGCCATCAACACTTGTCCCCCATACTATCTTTGTGAGAGAACAAGGAGAGTAAAATGATCTAAGCTCAACTCACGTGGTCGAATTGTCGATTAGCATTCTCAATGCTTTTCTCCATTTGAGCTGCATCCCTCGAATTAATGAGAAAATTATTAGCCTTAGGGATTATTCAAGCCCATGTAAGGACATTGTGAGCTCATGGTTTCGGAGCTCGGTTCATCTTGTTCTAAACTAGAATTATATAATGATGACTTCTAACATTTAACGATATTGATGCCATTACAGCGTTTCAATTGTTGAGAATTTTTCCCACACTTCGAAGAGTAAGAGTCATCACATCTTCCTCGATTTGCTATAAATACTTGAGTCCTAAGGGAAGTCTTCATATTCGAAATTGTTCTCAAGAATCACACGTAAAAGAGCAATCTCACTTCTCGAATTTCTCATGATATTCCAACACTTTTTACTATGTCAGCTTATGTAATTGTTGTTCACAAATTTTTTCATCTGATTCTAGTGGTAGAGAGTAGAAGATTGCTAATGAGGTAAGGAAGGTGACAAA